>MJUT01039636.1:181827-194521 GCA_002080005.1 Gigantidas platifrons
TTAGGCAGGTTTTCGGTTTACTCAGGGTTCAGTAGATAGGACTGTATAGTCTGTCTGGTTTAGGCAGGTTTTCGGTTTACTCAGGGTTCAGTAGATAGGACTGTATAGTCTGTCTGGATTAGGCAGGTTTTCCGTTTACTTGGGGTTCTGTTTAGACAGGTTTCACTGTATATATAAATAAAGTCTAGAATTTGATTCCGACCTGTAAATTAAAATATTCATTTGGAGGACGCTTACCCGAGTTCTAGATAATAAGATTTGACTGAGTGTATTCAAAACATTGTGGAAACATATAGAATATTTAATAGAATCAGGGATTACAAAAAACAAAGATGAAACAACCACAGTACTAGATGTTGAACCCTATGAAGATAAAAAACCCATTATTTTCTCAGTTTCCATAACATGTACATTGTTGTATTTGTAAACTGACAAAAGAAAACAGAATCTGTTCTCAAATTGAGATAACTTTCCCTCTTCCTCTCTATTTCATTAGCAGATAGAGGCTACAAATACCTCCTCCTTTTCCCCCCTCCACATTCCACATTCTAATTCAAAACAGGTCTTCAATTGTATCTTAGGCCATAGGGAGGTTGTTATACAATGTTTGCATAATATGCCACTTTTTTGTGCAAACTTATTTTAATACTCATTCAGTAAGTCAAACATTGCCCTTCAAATTGCCTAAGGTCAACAGTCAAATAAATTCTTCAGGAGCCTCAGTGGGAGTATTAAAGTGAATGCCTTGATGTTTAATCAAATCTGGCCATCAAATGAGGCATGACATCAAAAGCCTCTGAGGTATTTTTTATTCATTATCAACAAACTTAGTTAACCCACAGTAATGTAAACAGACAAACTTGCTAACTTAGGCAACAACCATTTTCTTATCTGGGGGGAGGGGCTGGGATTTTTTTGAGAAAAAAAATATTTTAATGCCCTAGCTAAACGAAAAAAATTTAGATTTAGCATTGTAGCTGAAAAAAAATTTATGCTGTCGCCAGCTAGATAAAAAATATATGGCACGGCTGAATTTAAGTAGTACGTTTTACCTGAAATAAAATGATTTGTATGTCAATGTATTGTTTTTATGGAAAAATGTATTTCTGTTTTTCGCTTATCTTCTCATGAGAAAAAAATATTTTGACTGAAATAAAAATTACGGGCACAATGAAAATCCCAGTTAAATGGTTGGTCCCTAACTGACACATTTAGTAAAAAGTGTAATTATACACCCAAAACCAATTAGCAGAATTACAGCTGTCTTACATAGAACTTATATGAAGTGATTGAATCCAATAATATTCTAGAGTTTTTAACAGAATGCCTGCCATAAGTATGATTTTTACAATGGAAGAAAAGAAAATAAAAGCAGATCTGATAACAGGAACTGTGTAGGCAGAGCTGACAGTCTGTAACTGAGTTCAAGTGTATGCAATCTAACAAAGAATGTTTATAATCACATGTAATGATATTGATTTTTGTGCAAAGCATCTGGCTGTTCTATTTTCTCATAATTTCTAGACCCTGTCTATATATTTCAAGGACATAGATGGAGATGGAGGTTTTTTAGAGGTTGTAGGAGGTGGGGGGGGTAGTTTGTTTTAATCACACACAATGATATTCATTTTTGTACACAGCATCTGTCTGTTCTATTTTCTCACAATTTCTATACACTATATATATATTTCAAGGACATACATGATGATGGAGGTTTTTTAGAGGTGTGGGAGGAGGGGGAGGCAGTTAGTTAGTTTATAATCACATGTAATGGTATTGAATTTTGTACACATCATCTGGCTGTTCTATTTTCTCACAATTTCTAGACCCTGTCTATATATTTCAAGGACATAGATGGAGATGGAGGTTGTTTTATAGGTTGTAGGAGGAGGAGGGTGAGGTGGTTAGTTTGTTTTAACCACATGTAATGATATTCATTTTTGTTAACAGCATTTGGCTGTTCTATTTTCTCATAATTTCTAGACACTATATATATTTCAAGCACATAGATGAAGATGGAGGTTTTGTTAGAGGTAGTGGGAGGAGGGGGTGATTAGTATGTTATAATCACATGTAATGGTATTGATTCTTGTACACAGCATCTGGGGAAGGGGGGTTAGTTCGAACTTTGGACATTAAATTCAACAAGACAGTGAAAACCTCTCTATTAGACTATTATCAACTACAGTAATCATTTTTCTCTATGACAATAAACACAGCATGCATAATAATTTTAGTTTTTTTTTATCAGGTCCCTAACAACAAGACCATTACAAATATTTGTTAATAAAAAAGGGATAAACCCATCTGGTCATATTTTTTATATTGATTAAATTAATATCGACATAAAAATAAACAAAAACTTACCATTTTGAAAATATGATAGCCCTAGAAAAAATAAAAACATTCCAACAATTTCATTTATGAAATTTAAAATGTCTTTGTTTGCCTATCTTGTAATGACAGATGTGGTGACAAGTCAACCATGACCATCATGGTTCAATAGACCATGAAAAAATGTGTATTGATTTTATAATGGCTGATATATTAAGCATGGAATGTAATGATACTATGTAATATATCTCAATTGTAATTTAATTAATATATTAATATTACATTATTATCATCAGTTAAGGTCAAGGTCAATGGTATAATTAAAAAATACTTTAAAGATTACTGTAAATTTTCTACCTATGATAATAATAATAATAATAATAATATTTATTAACCAATCAAGGGCCCTCGAGGGGCAACAAGCTAAACAACAAATACACATATAAAGGGGAAAGAGTTGTTTGACTCTTATATGATTCTTAGTTTCCAAAAAAAGGGGGGATAGGTTTATGGTGTTTAATGCCACCTTCAACAATATTTCAGTTATATCCTGGTTCTCAGTTTTATTGGTGGAGGAAACCGGAGTACCCGGAGAAAACCATCGACCTGTCACAAGCCACTGACAACACACCCCATTTATAATAAGTGAGGTTTATTTTTTTATTTTTTTTTTACTTCTTTTAATATTTCAATCTTCTTGCATTAAATTTCCATTTTTAACATATACATGTATCTTAAATGGTTGATGAAGATAACATTTTGTAAATTAAGCTTAGTAAGCCAATTGTGAAATCAATAGTTGGTCTGTTCAGTGTTTCGAAAATAAACATCAAATCGATTTATTTTATCTTACTTTTTCAAATTGGCTGGTTTTTCTTTTTTTCTCTTTTAGAAAAAACTTACTGATGTACAATTATTAAAAGTGACAAAGTTAATCTTATTAAAAATCACAATAAAATACCAGACCATGAGAACAGCTGCTACATCCAATCAGAAAATCCTAGAAAAAGATGAAAATTTTGATACCTGTAATACACATTACATGACTTCATCCTCCAGGCAGTGTTCACAAAAATTCATCAGTCCTGTCAGACATGACCAGCAAAATTTGGGCAGATTTTGCTAAGGACTGACACAAGATTGGTATTTTGCAATAGAAAATTAATGAGGACTGACATATTTTTCACTAGGATCAACAAACCCATATGTAATTTAGTGAACAAGTACTTTACAATAAAAATTAAAAGTGACAGGGTTTGTTTATATATTAATTATTAGTATTTTTTTTTCGCAAGACAAGGATTTTCAGGTTCATATCAGATGACCTTTTTTTTAATACTAATAATTTTTTTATCGGTAATTTCACAATTTTAACACAGCTTTGTGATTTTTTTTGTTGTGTTTTGACCTTTTTTTTAATACTAATAATTTTTTTATTGGTAATTTCACAATTTTAACACAGCTTTGTGATTTTTTTGTTGTGTATTGACCTTTTTTTTTAATGAAGAGTTTAATGACGTCACGTTAGACCATGCATGACAAATGACCAACAGCTGATAATTTCTTGTATCACGAGTCGAGTCGGTGGTCAACTGAACATTGTTACTAAATTTATCGGGTAGTAAAGATCAAAGGAAACTGTAACAAATTACCGATAAAAAATAAGAAAAATGTATGGTAAAAAATAACCAGGTTTTTTTGCACTTTCATTAAGTCAATAACTGTAGTAAGTGTTCTATTTGCCCAATAAAATCGAAATTGTAGAAAAAGATAAAATTTGATACCTGTAACACACATTTACATGACTGTTTATTCTTCTGGCTTGCTATATATAGCTACAAGGCAGTAAAAAAAATCAAAAGTAAAAAAAATCAAAAGCCGCAGGTTTTGGTTAAAACAAAAACTGTGTCATAAAATATTACCAGTCCTTTTTGAATTTTCAGGACTACAGGTAAGTAACTATTAAAGTGTTCAATATGGCCAATAAAATCAATAATAATTGGAAAATCTGTAGAAACAGATGGACATTTGATACCCTTAACACACATTAACATGATGATGGCTTGGTACAATGCCAAATATTATAGTAGTTGTTCAATAAAAAAATAAAAGTGGTAGGTTTTGGATTTGATTTTTTTGGTGTTTGACGTGGCGCCACTTTCAGTAATATTTCAGCTATATCATGGCGACCAGTTTTAGTGGTGGAAGAAGCCGAAGTACTCAGAGAGCTTTACTGGTAAGCTTTATCACTTGCAGCTACGAGTCGAGTGCACCCTTTTTTGTAATTTACAAAGCCGGGCGCGAACCCACGTCGTATTGGTGATAGGCTTGTACGAGTTGTTAGATAATCCAACTACCTACATTATTGTCACTCATTAAGCCCCTCGGGCCCTGGCAGGTTTTGACCAAAATAAAAATTGTGTCATAAAAAAATCACCAGCCCCTTTTGTCCCGTCAGCATGTAAACCAATCAGATTGTTCAATATGCCCAAAAAATTCAATAAAAATTGGAAAATTGTAGAAACAGATGAAAATTTGATACTGAATGAAAAATTGTGTCATGAAATATTACAATCCCTTTTTCCCCTGTCAGCATGTAACCCACTGTCAAAAGTCTTCAATATGCCCAACCAAATCAATAAAAACAGATTTTTATAATCAGTACATTTTCTTATCAAGATCAAACAGATAGTGTTCTGTTATGGTTTCTGGTTACTCAATGATTACATCAAGTTATAGTTCACCAGACATAAACAGACAAAATAGCCTGGTACTTATCTGTGTATATATCAATAAAAATCACTGACCCATGAACAATGTCATTCATTTTTAATGTTCATGAACAAAATTGGTGTCAGACCAGGGACAATTTTAAAATGTTTAAATATTTATTTATTATATATATTTATTTGTAGGAAGAATGTTGTTTACTTAAAATGTTCAAATTATATTCTATCATATTATTTAAATTATTTATTTTACATATGAAGAATATACTGGTCGTTCAATTTTACATTATAATACGGGTAAAAATTAAAATGTTATAAATACAAAATATCATTTTACTTAAATCATTTGGGAAATGAAAAAGAAATAAATTGAAAATATAAAATATAGAGAAAAAATTTGTATGATAAATCATGAGAAATGATTTATATACATGTATTTTTTTTGGTAATTTATATATCATTACATTTGTAAGAATTTAAATTTAATAAATTTTGTAAAAAATATTATATTGGATAATTTTTGTTGTTGAATTATTTATATTTATATTAAACAAATACAAATTTGTGACAACCAATCAAAGAGAAAAAAAAACATTACAAGATAATAACTTGAAGAATTAAATGAAATGCTTATATTTCCTTTAATACATGGTACATACCTTTCCTGACATAACCTTACCCGTTTTTGGCTATCCTTATTTAGGCCCTTTACTCACAAGGACTTTTTAAATAATATGCCTTTCCATACCTTTAACTGTGATAATGCAAGGTTATTCTAGGCAGAAACGTGTAGTTCCAAACATATTATATCAAATATCTACGTGTTTTTTTTTACTAACATAATGGTTAAACAGACAAATGATACTACTTAGTACTGATAATCTAATATAACACTATCAATATTACACATCTTTAATGGATAAAACATATTAAGGGGGGTGTGGCATAACAATGTTAACAAAATAGTGTACTCTATGATACTCCATGTGTTACTTTCTATATAAATAATGGACTTTGTGGATTATAGCTGGTTTATATATAATGTATTTAGTGTTATTATCATTTTCTAGCTAGAATTTAAGCACAAATTTCTATTTTCTTTTTTGCAAAATTGTATAGATTGAAAACGTAATGTATTTTGTTGACACTTTCGTATCCCTCCCTCCCTCCATTTTTTTAATCTGTTAATCTACACCTGAATACAAGAATTTTTTTTATTTTCACTGAGAATTTCTCATCTCCTAGTCCCCCTTCTTTTTTTAGTAATTTAATCTACACCTGAACATGATAAATGTAAAATTTCCACTCCCAGATTATTAGAAGTCTGTGACTTCTAATAACAACACGGATTGTCGATTGTCGGAATTAAAAATGTGTGTTAAACTACAGTAATCTTAGGGATCAACCATCTTTTAGGGAGGGTGCTATGTATTATATAATTTTTTTTTATAGAAAATGTTTTTTTAACAAAAAACAGAACCCCAGCCCACCTAAAAGCTAAATGGTCATTGCCTTATGGGGGTTCAACAACACTTTCAACAATATTTCAGTTATATTCAGCTGGCAGTTTTTATTCATTGAGGAAACTCCAGTGTATACTGAGAAAACCACCGATCTGTCATAATCCATTATCACTGACAAACTTTAGCACTTCAGTTAAGGTTAAACAGAACTGGAAAAAGTAAAATTTGTTTTCTTTCATTTTGCCTGTCTGTAAATTGTGATGAAAAAAAAACCCCAATGTATTATATGAGCAAGGTTTGTGGTGTGTTGTAATACTCCTATTGACTAGCTCACATGTTGAATAATAATAATAATATCACACTGTTCCAATTTAATTCAAAGCACCATGAAATCCCAGAAGTGTAACAAACAACAATTAATGTCCTTACTGTCTAAAGCTACAAACACCTGTCTCAAACTTCTACTAAATCTATGCAAAATCTTCCTACAAAAATGGGGAGGGGGAACAAACCATTTAACTTGAGGAAGGGATCAATCATTTAACTAGGGGGCTATCTCCACCCACCCCCCACCACCCTGCCAGAAAAAGTCTTATACATGAAACAAAATTAGATTTTTTTTTCTTACAGGAAATTCAACAAAATATTCTTGTTGAAAAAGTGCAGGGACTGTTTATCAATTTTCTGCATCTTTGAGGTCAAGAAATGTTTTCCTTAAAATTTGGTAACAGAAAATTTAATAAAAATACCCCCCCCCCCCTCCCCCCATTAGAAATAAAATGGTTCTTTCCTAACTATGACTATTGACTTGTAGATTTTCAATATATTTCAATTGATACTTTATTATCAAATTATAAGTACTCAATGCTTGTTTCATGTCATCAACCTTTAATCAAATGAGTTTCGCAGGTCAAAGGTTAACATTTATTACACAATAAATAAAACAATTTTATCATTTATTTGATTTTAATCTTTTTAAGTGGTATCACTATGTTTAAAATACACTACAGAATGATCTTACAAACATCACAGGGGCAGATTTGTCAATTTTAATCAAATTAAAACGTAAAAGTTTTGAAGAGTGCAACTACCTGTGTAATCAGTGCCTATCACCACTAATGTTTGTGAGTACGAACACTGTTCATGGCGAGGTGTACTCGATACAACATTATTTGTGATAAAGTTTGTCAGTGAATTGCGACAGGTCAGTGGTTTTCTCCGGGTACTAAACTGACCGCCACGATATAACTGAAATATTGTTGCAAGTGGCATTAAACACCATAAACCAACCACACCTACTAACCATGGCTCAGAATCCAAGTTGTAAGTTAAGAGGCGTTGAGCACTGACTTACATAAAAGGACGAAAATTCAACTACAATATTGTCTCTTTTATATGATTTTGATATTTAATTTTGGAATTGTTCTGACAGTGTAATTTTGGAATTTAGTTCTGACAGTGTAATTTTGGAATTGTTCTGACAGTGTAATTTTGAAATTGTTCTGATAGTGTAATTTTGGAATTCTTCTGACAGTGTAATTTTGGAATTGTTCTAACAGTGTAATTTTGGAATTGTTCTGAGAGTGTAATTTTGGAATTGTTCTGACAGTGTAATTTTGGAATTGTTCCGACAGTGTAATTTTGGAATTTAGTTCTGACAGTGTAATTTTGGAATTGTTCTGACAGTGTAATTTTGGAATTGTTCTGATGGTGTAATTTTGAAATTCTTCTGACAGTGTAATTTTGGAATTGTTCTGACAGTGTAATTTTGGAATTGTTCTGACAGTGTATTAAATTTTGGAATTGTTCTGACAGTGTAATTTTGGAATTGTTCCGACAGTGTAATTTTGGAATTGTTCTGACAGTGTAATTTTGGAATTGTTCTGACAGTGTAATTTTGGAATTGTTCTGACAGTGTAATTTTTTTTGTTTTTCATTTTATCAGGAATGTGCACATGGTCTATTACTCTTCAATTAAATCGGCATGCTATCAAATCGGGAGAGAGAAAAAAAACGAGAAATAAAAACAACTTGCAGCCATGTTTACTCATTAGCATCCACCTCGAGGAAGGAGTTCACTTATTAACTTCCTCCTCAAGTACATGATTTCTCATATGATATACCTTTGTTTAATTATCTTGTCACTCAAATAAGTTAACATGTTAGGGTTGGCTGCCAAATTATATTAGTCTGTGATCACAGGTGCAGGATGAGTTAATCCTTGGATGAATCAGAAACATTTGATGATTTAATTTGATTTATTGTGTTTAACGCCACTTTCAGCAATATTTCAGCTACATTTTGTATATCATGGCGACCAGTTTTAGTGATGGAGGAAGAGAAAACCACCGACTATGGGGCAGGCAAGCAACTGGTAAACTTTATCACTTGCGACTGCGAGTCGATTGCACCCTTTTTTGTAATTTAGAAAGCCGGGAAACATTTGATGAGGCCTAAATTAAAATAGCAGTCTGCACCAAAAACCACTAGTCCTATACCCTATGCCCCAGTCTAGTGAAAATTGATCCGGGCTAGTAAAAATTCAATATAATTTTTTTTTGGACAGACTGTAATAGAGTATATTTTGCAGTTTATTTACGTACCCATCAACTCTGCCCCTATCCCTAAAAAAATGTTTTTCTTCAATAAAGAAAATTTTTTAAATCCTGTTTTTTTAATTACCGTAAAACTTTTTTGTGGGTATTAATAACAAAATAAAAGTATATATTTTTCTTCTCGTTGTATTAGGAGTAACGCAATGATATTGCTAAGATTGGTGTTAAACACCAATCAATAAACTATAAGGAGTTAAATTTGTATTTGGTTTTGCTACAATTTAAAATATTCGTCAACATTTATTTAGGTGAAATTTTAGAAATAAAACAATGTGAATGTCGATGTTATCTACCAGTAGTTATATACAAATACGATTTAAAAATACTCAACTCATGGTCTATACAATTTTCTTTAAATTTGCTATGTGAGCAACTTCTCCCTCCCTTGGGACCCCTAGGCTAATGAAATTATGGGGTACCCCTCAGCCCACAAAACACAAGTTGATGTGTCTTTAAAGTCTTTTACAGAAGTCAAAGTGTCCATAAACAATTAACATTACATACAATAGCTATTCATTGTATATTTTTGTCATTAAAAATGAATTTCGGCTTCTATTGTCATCCAGTAATTTTAAAAGTCAAACAAAATGGTGATTTTATCAACACACAATGGCATGCAACCAATTTTACAGTACATAATTTTCATAACTTGTACTTTTATATAGTTGTGTGACCGAGTTTAAACAGCTTAAAATCTATGAACTCTTCTTGCTAATATTTGCTTAATTAAAATTTCCTTTCAAAGTTTTTACCAATTATACTTTTTATGAAACACCTTGTATTCACAGAATTATAAAAAGGTAACAATCAACATTTAGCTTTGGGGGTGGGGGGGGGGCATGTTGTCTTTTATTAAATTTATGTTGACAATTTTATATGACATGACAAAATAAATTGTCCCGAGAGATACAAAAAAGAAATAATCTGCCTCTGTACTTTTCAAGTTTTTAACATGAAATTTTAGTAAAATTAAAAAAAAATACTGATATCCTTCATTATAAAACATTATTAACCTTATTTTCGTTTCACTGGGGAAAAATCTGGCTCACCGGAAAGTGCAGCTAAATGGTCTGCAGTCTCTTTAATGTAGATTTAAAAATATTTACTTTTTTTTTATCAAATTAATTAAAAAAATTAGCAAAATAGCTAGATATGTCATCAATTTACCAAGAAGAAAAAACTAATTTTGTATTCAATCTATCTACACAACACATGTCATCTTACAAACTCACGTTAACATCAGCATCACACACTGACTGAAAATCCAATAGAAAGATAACAAATATCCATGCAACCACATGCAATTTGAATTCAAAATTCTGCCATTAAAATTATGCTCCAAATTATGGAAAATTCTATTACATGTATAATTTTACCTCATTCCAAAATCCTCTGACTTTTCTTGTCATTATTGTGTAAAATCCTCCAATTAGCATGTGTTTTTACCATTCTGATTATGAGTCAGATTTCAAAAAAATACACCTAAAGTCTGGTGGTGGAACATCTGGGTAAAATGTCTGTGAGAAAACAGTGGACTGTTCCATTATATATTACAGGGTTGTCACCATGGCGTGATCACTTAAAAAAATCAATGAGAGAATTCTATTAAAGGATGACAACTAAAAATAAAATTATTATCAAATTCAAATTCAAATAGTTTATTGATAGTAAACCATACACTGGCGTGCATCAAGACAATACAATATAATTATAATACATTACATAAATATGAATTATAAGTCAAGGATTTATATAGTACTATATAAATCCTTGGATAAGTAAAAGATATGCATATAATAATGATATGAAGTATATTAATTTATTCACAGGGATCTGATGTCTAGGGTCAATGGTAGTCCTATAATATACGACTTCACATTCCATGTTCATATTTTACGTTTTCATTGTGATTTTTTCATTTTTTTTATTTTATGCGGAACCACGTCCTTCCCATCGATAGTGGTACCCCACCGAACCTAAACGCCGAATTCCTGTGAACTATGTGTTTGCTTCTTTTAAAAATTTGCAAATTTGTTTTGTTTTGAATAGATCCTTAGGGTCAAGAATCTCTCTGATAAGATCATCGTCAGTTCTAGTACTTATCAGTCAGAAAATGTCACTAAAAATAAAAATATAAGTTTACATAGGGGCTAAATATTTGTTTGGCCTTGAAAATTAATTTTAAAATAGTGGAGGGTTGTGATAATTGAGGGGGAGGACAGGGGGTAGTCTTCTCCTTTCTCCTACCCCTCTCCTCCTTTCTCCCACCCCTCTTCTCATTTCTCCCACCGGAAAAACCCTGTGAAAAAAGGTTAAAAAAAAATGTTGTTCATTTTTAATAAAAATCGTAAACGTTGAACGCTAAATTTATAAATAACGAAGTCGATACGTGAAGTCAAAATCCACATTTCATCTATCGGAACGTCTTGTTGATTATTGATCATTAATGTTATCAGTTTCATCTGTATCGTGAATTATGTTTATGTATTCGATTAAATGATAATGTTTCATTATACCTTTCTGTCATTTTAGATCATTTTTTTGAAAAAAAAATCGTTTGTTTTGTTTCCTCATTTTCTCCTTTGATCTCCTTTCTCCCACCCTTTCTCTCCTTTCTCCCACCCCCTTTTTCCCTGTCTTCCTTCCCCTGTCCTCCCCCTCATACATGTTCATTAAAAATAAACCACACGTGACTACTAAACATGCAACCAACACGTGAAATGTTATCTTATCTTACTGGGGAATTTCATATAATAACAGGGGTCGTCGTGGCCGTCATCGTATGGTAGTTGGATTTACAACTACCTATGCAATCAGTGTCTATCACCACTGATGTTGTGGGTTCAAATCTCGATCAGGAGGAGGTGTACCACATTATGTGATGAAGTTTGTTCTGACTCTGGAAATTCGACAGTCTCTCGACTGCATGGTATTTTGCGCAAATACCTCGCCCGACCGTGATATATCTGTTCAAAATATATAGGAGAAATTGGAATTGTGGGTATACCTTTGTCCGCTTTCTGTAGGACTGCAGGGTATTAAATTGTAAGGGACGGACCATTTAACTTCCAGGGGGCGGGGGCACCTGTGGGCGGGGGGGTTATGTTTTTTTTTCAAAAAAATATTCTGATTCCCAATGTTGCTGAAAAAAAATATTCTGATTTTGGTGGAGGGAAAAAAATTATCTGATTCAGAGTTTTTGTCATATACCCTAATGTTAAATTCTGGAAAAAATGTTCGCGCTTTTCGCGACACAAAAAAAATATTCTAGCTCTCGTGTTGTCCGAAACAAATTTCTGAACGAAAAAAAACCATAGCATCCCCCCCCCCCTTTTGCAAGTTAAATGGTCGGTCCCTAACAAAGCCCTTAATCAAAAGTAAATTATTTTATAACGCTATAAACAAATGTAAATTTCTTAGTTCCAATTTTATACATTGCTTCAGAAGTCAGACGTATTTAAACGTGACTGATTTGTCATTATTATGAAACAAAACAATCTTCGTCAATCCGATTCTTTTAATTTTAGCGTTTGTTAAATTTAATTACTTACAA
>MJUT01039636.1:216174-233794 GCA_002080005.1 Gigantidas platifrons
GGTTGTCGGACTAATGGGCCGTCGGACTATCGGGAGGACCCCATTTTACGGACACCCAATATTATTAAATTTTAATCAGTTTTTATTTTGTTTTATTTTGATTAAAGATTTATGAGATAATGATTTATGTAATATAAAAATAATTATTCTATATTATTTTATAATTTTATAAATATTTAAAACTATAGACAACGATTTGTCGCAGCTACGTGTATTTAATTTGATACTCACCTCACGTGTAGCTACGTTTATTTAATTTAACTTGAGTTTGCACTTGTGAAGAGTTAAGACTATAATTCACAACTGGTGAAAAATGAACGCTAGAATTTGCAACCGGTGAAGAATAAACACTAGAATTTGCAACTGGTGACTTGATGGGTGAGGTTTGGACCTGAGATTGACATTGAGTGCTGATTGGGGATTGTCCGGGTGAAGGTGGCGTAATGTTTCTATTTGGTGATGTTACTGGTGAACTGTGTGAAGGACGATCGTTTAGCAAAGGTACAAAATGGTTAGGTGTCCAAATACCACCAGTGAACAGTGCCATGGAAATCCACATGATAGTTAGGGTGCCATTAGACCAAACATTTGATGGACTAAACACGTATTGAGAGTGGCTTGTATAAAGTCTGATGACCCATTACACGGAGGATATACACAATTAATGTTCATACAAAGTACATCAGATGCTGGCATAATGGCCCAGGGACAAGTGGGGCTATTACTTGTGGTGACTGGAATTGTTGATCATCACTGTAAAAACATTTCACTTCATTGTTTTGATAGATAAAAATTGGGATTAATATATAATGTACAGTATTGGAAATTTTGTTCCTAGATAAATTATAAACGGCTTTATGTCTTTATGTAATTCCAAGGTCAAGGGTTACAAGTATTTAATGCCACTTTCAACAATAGTTCAGTTACATCGTGGCTGTCCAAGGTCAAAGGGACTGATGATTTTACCTAGAATTATCAAGTACTGTGAATTCATTATTATTTATTGAATTCCAATTTCCATGGTTTTCGTTGGCTTCATCAAAACACAGAATTCAGTGCACCATAAAAGACATATTATAATCTTTTATTTGTAAAGCTTGAGTCTACATATCACAGTTAATTAAGATTCCCCCCTATGTTGTTGATTCTTAGGGGAAAAAAATAATGACTTTAAAATGTTTCCCACTGTTGCTTATGTTAAAAAATTCTTAAAAATCCAGTTTTCAAATCAACAATTTGTTTTCTAGATGTATATTAATATATGATATATACGAGCTCTGGCAATTAATTTCAAACATTTTGGTTCATTATTAAAAACGTTACCCATTAGGTCTCTATGTTAATTATATTTTCTGAAGTATAAAAATTTGCATGGAGTGAGTACAAATAGTGTAAGAGCACAACCATCAAAACAAAATAACAGACATGTGCTTTCAATGTATATTTTATTACACCATGTGACATAGGACATTTAAATATTAAAAGGCTACTCATCAACTGACCATTAAGGTGATTGTCACTTGTTATTGATGTCCATTAATATTTAAATGTCCTATGTCACATGGTACAGTCTGTTATTTGTGCTCACTCCAACCAGAATTTTACACTTCAGAAAATATAATTAACATAGAGACCTAATGGGTAACTTTTTTAATAATTGACCAAACATTTTGAAATTAATTGTCAGAGTTCCTATATATCATATATTAATATACATCTAGAAATAAAATTGTTGATTTAAAAACTGAATTTTCAAGAATTTTTTTCTGTAGGTTTTATAGAAGTCAAACGGACTATACCAATTATCATTTTAAGTGAATAAAAGTACCTGCTACAGCCCCTTATTAAAATTCCTGGATCTATTTATCATAATGTTGTTTGATGAGTAATATTATTGCATTTCTATATTAGCTGATTTAAAAAAAAGATGATTTTCAAATATTTTACTGAATTTTCACTTTTAGTCCCCCTTTAGATGGCTCTTTTCCTATTAGGTATCTTATCATCCCAAGGATGACCCTTGTCATGTTTGGTTCCAATTTGTTGAGTTATTTATTTCTTTTTTTAATTTAAAAAGTGAACAAGTTAAAGTTACGATTGATCCCAAGTGATGGCAAATGCTCAAATTGCCTTTGGCCACTGAGTCAAACACATAAAAATTTACACAATATATACAAATTATAATCAGATTTGGATTTTTTGTGAACCATATGGAATATCTCTTGTCTGCAATATGTGCTGGCTCATTGTTTATAAACAAACCTTGCCAAACAACATAGCATTACTGATAATACAAGATATCACTGAACCATGAAGCTTCAACAAGACATACTTCTACAGTTCATTAGAATGTATGTCTTTAGTCTGGAATGTGCTTCTATTGATAAATGGGCCTACACTTTATATTTTCAAAACATAATCAAATGAATCTGAGATGGAGTTGTATTTTTTTTATTTGAGGGGGAGGGGTATGATTAATATATATTTACTTTACCTGGTTGTTATTTAATGCCAACTCAAAAATGTTCCAGCTATATCATGGCGAAAACAAGTTAATTTTCAATGAGAACATAATTTGCATGTTAAAAATCAGTTGTTGTTCAACTAGTATTATGAGCGATTCTCAACAAAATAATACCCACTTCCTCTCAGTATTCAGTTTAACATACAAACTATCAAATTAAAAAATAGACATACTTTTATTTTATATTATTATTGTATGTCTCTCATTCATTTGGCTTAAAAGGCTCAATGAGTTAGGTTGTTGTAGGGCCCGGGTGGATCAATGAGTTAGGTTGTTGTAGGGCCCGGGTGGCTCAATGAGTTAGGTTGTTGGATCGTGCCCGGCTCTGTAAATTACAAAAAAGGGTGCACTCGACTCACAGCCACAAGTGATAAAGTTTACCAGTTGCTTGCTCAGGGTTGGTGGTTCTCTCCTGGTACTTCGGCTCCCTCCACCACTAAAACTGGTCACCATGATATAGCTGAAATACTGCTGAAAGTGGCATTGAAACACCAAAAATCAAATCAATCAATCATTTGGCTCAAGAAACCTAATCAATGACAATGATAAAAATCACTAATAAATTTGACCTTAGCTTAGTTAGAAGACACTGGGTCTGAAGACTAAAAAATCCACCCAGAAAAAGTTGCTTGACAAATGATTTATTATTTGACCTTATGGTCAAAGGTCAAAGGTGCCAATACATACTTACTGAGATTAGAAGGTATTGAGCATTACAACATAATATGTTTTGCCCAAGGCAAAGTTGTAAGATAAAAAATATATATTATTTAACTTTCTTGTTAAGGTAAATAATTATAAAAAAAATATTATAATAAATGAGAAACCAACAACAGTACAGCCGGGTAGGCTAATTAAGACGCATCTGCTAATTAGACTCATCAGCATTATTTCAAAAATTGTCTTTGAAGTTTTGCTTAGGTGCTTTTAATTTGAGAAATTAGACATGAAAAATATCTTTTTAGTTTTATAAGTTGAAAACAGTGTATCCGGGCCAGTAAAGTTCTCATAAGTACTGGCCCAAATGGCTTTTAAGTTCCAAATCCCAAAGTCATTGACTGTGAAAAATTCTTTTTATGTAGATTTGCTGTGAGAAAAATGAAAATTTAGAAAAGGGTCCATCTCAGGTATCATAAAATTCTCCTAGACACAATTTTGGTTATATTAAGCTTTTGCAAAACTAAATGATATCAACATCTGTACCAAATTGCATTCTTCTACAGCATTCAGAACATGGTTGGTTTATAGGGGGGTGTCTGATTATCCTACCTACACATCTTGTTCACCCATGAAAAGGGGGGTTGGTCACTTTGACCATTAATTTTGGGAATCATTGACATATTCTTCAGAAAAAAGTATGTACCATGTGATTGACGAGATGTTATTCTACACCCTTCTAAAAAGTATCAGTTAAAATTAGCTAACAGCACTTTACTAGAAAACAGGTTATAAATTTCAAAGCAGATGCCATTTATCTCACACTAATAAAAAGAACTATATGCTTATCTTATGATTTTATCATGCACTGGTTTTGTTAAAAAAAAAAAAAAAATATGACATAAATTATTCTTGGTCTAAGGGAGATAACTCAATTTCTATGTCTCGTTAATATATAATGCAAATAGTTACATGAAACAAAATCAACATATTTGAATGTTATTATGAATTATACCTCATATGTGACCCCTGCCTCCAATATTACAAAGTTGAAAGTTCAAAAGTCATTTTTTTTTAAACTTCATGGATTTTTGGAGGTGTTTGAAAAGCTCATGCATAACCATATAAAATATAATCCTATCAATTTTCAATGTGACTATTAAAGGGTGAATATTAAATACTGGTATTTGGATGGTCATTCATGACATGACATTAATATTAGTATTTTCCCGCGGTTCGAAGTATAGCGGGAAAATATTGTATTGTCGGTTTGATACTAATGAATATTCATGCTGTAATGGTCGAAATTGACCAATGAGAACATTGTCTTATGGTTGGGAATTTATGTGTGTTCGTTTGGTTCTCTTCACTTTCTAGCCGTCGTGCATACGTGTAACAACAAAAAATATGTCTGTATGTTAGTCTTACATTATTTACTATTTGCATCTTTGTTGTACAATTTTTAAGAGGTCCGACACTAGTCCGAGATTCCTCTGCCGTTCGACGACTATTTAGAACTTGCTGTTGTCGTTGAACGTCAGAGCGCTTGCCATAAACAAAACAGCGGATTTTCCTCTCACACTCGAGAGAGGCACATTTCCACGTTTTGTGACTATCAGATTTTATTTTCTATCCAAAACCCTTATATAAATCGCTTCACCAATCATTTCTCTATTAATTCATAGCCATCTTACCTTCAGAAATTGGTGTTACACTCCATTACAGCACAATTTCCCCAGACCATATGATTTCGTCATTTTGAACACTGACATTTTGAAATATTTGTCACGTGACTTCGAGAGAACTACTATTACCGCAATGTATCATGGGAGATGATTTGCATATATGATCTGACCTTGTCCAAAATAGGGGGAAACGTAAGACATGCTCTTTCCGAAGCCCGCGGATAACACTGCCAAATGAATCTTTTCTATCCAACATATTTTGTATTATTTTCTTCTGCTCTGATTTGAGCTGTAGATGGAACTGTTTGTCCTGCAGAATACGCTTTATATCGTCTTGTATGTTTGTTTACGTATGCTAATTTGGCGCATTGCATTTAGTATCTCTCATCATGCAATGCATTGCTGTCATCTTTCAGTTAGTATCGCGAGATCACGTTAAAAAATGGCAGTGAAATGACCAAATCATCGGGTGTAAGGAAAAAACGTGCTGTAATCGAGTGTAACACCACTCTCTGAGGGTAAGATGGTTATGAATGAATAGAAAAATGATTGGTGAAGCGATATATATTAGGGTTTTGGATAGAACATACAATCTGATAGCCACAAAACGTGGAAATGTGTTACAAATGAGATGCGGGAAAAAATCCGCTGTTTTGCTTATGGCAAGCGCTCTCACGTTCAACGACAACAGCAAGCTCTAAATAGTCGTCGAACGGCAGAGGAATCTAGGACTAGTCCGACACCTGATTGTCCAGAGATGGGTTCGAGCATTGTCATCTGATACAGGTTTCCAAATTACTTTGGTTTTTCCTGGACGGCCTTGCCCATCTGTGACGGAATTCTAATTATGCAATAGGAATGTTCGCCAATCTCATTAGTGATGTCATATTCAGTAATTTGCATGTCATTAAACAAATAATTGGTTGGCAGTAAAACAATAAAGTAATTGACATCAAGGATTTATATAGTAGGACTATATAAATCCTTGTTGACATGAAAGTAAGCAATTTTTAAACTTTTATAACTTTTTTATTTCCAAACCAATGTTTGTTCTGTTAATTGTTTTTAATTGTTAATTCGTATTTTTTCTGTCAGTTTACATTTTTTAATTTTGATATGATAAATTCATAATTCTAATATGAAATAATGCATTTTTACGCTTTAAAACTAAATAAAACAAGATCGAATTTCCAATCTTTTTATTCTGAATATGTTTATCAAACCTTCGATGTGAATTAATTATTGCTATTATCGTAAATAACAAAATAATAATGACAATTTAAAGTTAAGTCTTCATTGAAAGACAATAGAAATTTTTGATTTCCTGCCAACCACACAGGTAAATTCTCAAGCCTGTGACATCACGGCGAACATCCCTATATATAGTTTTGTTTGAAATGTTGGTTGTGTACATTGAGAATTGATTACAAGTAACATAACATTTATCTGTTAATAATAATTCTTGCGTCCATCACGTACGGCGGGCTGTCGGCAAATTGATATTTACGTTTTGTTTATTATTCTGCCTTATACATGAGAGTATAGATAATACTTGTCATGTTCTCTGGGGAAGCACCTGTCGAAACTGGTACCTTATGTATAGTTTTAAATAACGATAAATAACACGACACAACAGGGAACCTGTAATCTGATCCTTGTTTACACAATTGCTATGGTACTATGTCACTTCCGGTGTGAAACAATATTGTCATGTTTTAGTAATATTTGTATTGTGAAATCTATCTAAACTTTTAGACTTTGAAAGTATATGGTAAGTCTGCAGTATAAGGACATTAAAATCGGATTTGTTGTCAAAGGGAAAGTTTAATTGTACGCAATCGGTTTTCGTTTTAGATAATTTAGATGCAACTTTGCAATATTTCGAACCGTCAACTGGTCGAGGCCAGGCGGCTCTACCCAATCAATAATAGTTCTAGATCATGATGGTAATTATATGACGTTTTAATACAATGCAATTTATCCAAATCTCGCATAGTGTCTAGTGACAATGTCTCTCTGACATGCTGTTATACCTCCACCCAAAGTATCAAACCGTCGACCAACTTTTTAGTCAGTCTAGTAAAATAATCAGAATTTTCTGTTGTGTCTAGTATTTGACCTCTCAATAAAGCATCTTGTTTGTAACAGGAAAATAAATAATTCATGGAAATTATTAATTGTTCTCTTGTTTATTGGAATAATTTTCTTGTGTCAAAGTTTGACTCAAACTTGCAAAGTGAAAGTAGAACTGCAGAGGCATTAGATACGATAACGTAACCCTCATTCTGCTTGTGCTCCATTTAGGGTTATGAATCGATCTCATTCTACGTATGGGAGCAAATTAAAATTTTCGTTCCGTGAATATTTCAACTTTCTTTTTGCATATCTGGTCATATCTTATTATTCCCAACAATTTTTAAGTAATGGTGATACGAAATAAGTGTTACAATCCCTGTTTCTATTTTCAAGACCGGTTTTGTATTTGAAAATTGTTATTTGTCCGCCATAACACCCTACGTAGACTCTCGCGATGGGCGGAGCCTATCCATATATGCCAAATATGGAAAACTGTTACTACGAAAAAGTCGAATTTACTATAAAATTGATCCAAATAAGGATATCTCAAAAACGAGGCAAGTGCACGTGAACTAGCAACTTGTAAACAAAATGTCGGACAGAAAGAAGATTTCATGCATTCAAATTTTCAGATGGATATAAGTCTACCATGGATTGCTGCAGCGATTATTTAACACCTCAAGGTTTACCTAAATATATTTATCTTTCACCCCTGTTAATTTTTCCAACCACCTACAACGGAATTAGGACAAAAAACCACCCGGTGTGAATCACTCCGGGCGCTGCTCCCATACGTTGAATGGGATCGATTCGTAACCCTAAATGGAGCACAAGCGGAATGAGGGTTACGTTATCGTATCTACAGAGGCATGAGAAAAGTCTTTATCACTAGTACTGAAATGTTTTTGCTACATCTCAACATCACCCACTTTCCATGATAAAGAATTGACCTCATTTGAACTGTTTACAAAAAATGTGTTTTCAAGAAATATGGGGGAAAATCAGAGGTGATGAACAAGTATGCCCACTTAAACTGGAGGCATTGATTTTCCAGTAGTTCTAATAATAAAACCCTAAATGCTCGCTTACTCGCAAGGGTTTTAACGGGATGCCATTACACGTAATGGAGCAGCCGTCAAGATTTTTAGCGCTCGCTTACAGATATTCTGCATTTATCAATAATAAGACATAACTTTTCCTTTTGTCCACTATTATAACAAGTTTTTATCACCTACCAGCAGGGTTTCTGCTGGCGTGCGCCATTTGCGCATTTGGGAAAAAATCTATGATTTTGGCGATAAAATATTTACTTTGGCTCAAAAATGTAGCGCAAAAGATTTCGAATGTTCATCGTCTGTTGTGGTGGTCATTTTCTAGTTCGTTACTTCGGAATGCCCATAACGCTATTCGGAAAGCTTCGAATGTTATCCATGAAATGGTCAAGTGACAGAAAATCGATAATCAGCTGTTCGTAATGTTTATCTATTGATAGGATAATTAACTTGTAAAATACATAAAAGGTAAGTCAAACAAAGGTGTTAATTAATGGTCTCGGGTGAATAACTTCTCTCTGTCAGTTCGTGAATTGTTTTCATATAATTTTAAGAAACTTGTCATTTATTTTAGCACTATCGTTTTAAACGCATCGAAATTTTTAACTCCATTTTACGTTTTTAAAATGGGACGGAAAAGAAAATTAGTTTTTGAAAGTAATACTCCGGGAAAAGTAATGAAACTGTCCGAATTATGGGGCCATGGCAAGCAGGCAGTGCAAACTGAAGATGCACTGCAGGAAGAATCAAGGCCTGCCGACGATGTTCCACAGATTGCAGACAAGCCTGTTGAGTGTGAACGAGGCTTTAGTAGACAAAACTTGATTAAAACAAAATTAAGGAACAGACTTAACACTTGTAATTTATACAATTTAATGATTATTTCATTGGAGGGGCCATTGTCAAATACATTTAATTTTATAGAAGCTTTTAGGAGGTGGTCATTACGAAAGTAGAGGAGAATTTGCTCAGTTTTAAAAAAATAGAGCAGTTTTTACAGTCTGTATTTTTACTTACTTGACTTTTATGGTTGTAATAGTAACTAAAACATTATTGTGCTATTGTATTTCAAAAAGTACATGTACCCTTATATTGTTTTAACATGTATGCAGTAAGAAAATAAATAAATGATTAATATTTATGTGCGTTTTTAGTGCCAAAAATTTTGAAGTATTTATGGCTCAAAATATTTTAAAGTGGCTCAACAATTTTGTTTTTGGCTCAAGTGTTGGCTCAAAAAAAATTCGACCCAGAGGAAACCCTGCCTACCAGTATTTTAGAATGTAATTCCCACAAAATAAAAATCTGTTTACGTTCTTCATTCATACATTTTGAATTTCGTCATTTGTAGTCATTTCCGGTCAAAGCGCCACTTTGGTATTTTCCTTATTTGGATGTCGATATACCATATTTGGCAATTTGAGGCATGAATGATTACATCAATAGTAAATTTCATAGTAAGAAATACCATATTTAGAAAAGCTCTGCCTTCTGTAGTTTCTGATTATGGCGAATGATCTATAAATTTGAACAAGGTTGTTGCTACCTTTGAAAAGCATACATTTCTCAGCCAAACTGATTTAACAAAGACTGGGATCATCAGTAATAGTTATAATGAAATGTTTGAAGTGTTAATAGTTAGTTTTTTTGCTCAACTGCAATTTATTATTTTGCTCCATTGTGCCAAATGGGACCGCTTTGTAGCTCCACCGAGACACAAGTTTGTCACAGGAGCTATATTATTGCAGCTAATTTTCCAACAATTGTTTTAAGTGTGTCAATTTTTTGTGATGTAGTTCTGTTCAGTTTCTCAGTTGCCATACAACCTAGGCTCGCCATTCTTTTTTAAATGTGATGATTGAGTGATTGTTGTTTAACACCAATTCAGCAATTTTTCAGCCAAATCATGTAGCGAGAACAAGTTAATTATCCCCTCGCCAACGAAGTTTCGAAGGGATATAGTACGTAACGCTACCGTCCTTCTGCAACATCCTTGTGAACACTCTAGAATGAACATCCTACAATGGATTTTGACCAAACTTGGTACATACTTAGTCCTTAAGAAAATCTGGAACCGTAATGATTTTCAAGATCAAAGGTCAAGGTCACCAGGTCAAATTTTTTATCGCGTAACATCCTTGTGAACACTTTAGAATCAACATCCTTCAAAGGATTTTGACCAAACTTAATACATACTTAGTCCTTCGGTGAGTCTGGAATCCTATTGATTTTCAAGGTCAAGGTCACAGGGTCTAATTTTTACCCTGTAACATCCTTGTGAACACTCTAGAATCAACATCCTTCAATGGATTTTGACCAAACTTGGTACATACTTAGTCCTTAGGTGAGTATGGAACCCTATTGATTTTCAAGGTCAAAGGTCAAGGTCACAGCATCTAATTTTTAACCTGTAACATCCTTGTGAACACTCTAGAATCAACATCCTTCAATGGATTTTGACCAAACTTGGTACATACTTAGTCCTTAAGAGAATCTGGAACCCTATTGATTTTCAAGGTCAAAGGTAAAATTGTTAGGCAAGGGGATACGCCACGCTTTGCATTGCCCTTGTTGTCAATGAGATGATGATGAGCTCCACTTTGTACTAGATTAACACCCGTAGCTGAATTATTATAGTGCTAGTTTACTAACACAACAATCCGCTGATAGACATGTTGCCCCATTCGAAACACATTATCCTGATTCCGAACCAACCATTGCAGTCTTTGCTCTTTCTCCTTTAAATGCTGCATGCTTTGGGGAGAAGCAACAAATACCATGTTTATAGTCTTTGGTTTGACCCAATCAGTACTCCAACCCACGGTCTATACACTTGAGGGGAGCATACTAACCATTACACCACCGATGAGGTTTAAAATGTGATGAGTGCATTTGCCACCTTACCTTTGCCTAATTTTCATGGTCAAATGGCTTTGTTAAATTTTATGATAAGGTTAGTTTCTCCATTGCAGTTCAATATAAGTTCACCATTTCATCAATTGATTATGAAGGATTCTGAAAAGAGAGTTTTAACTGTGATGGTCAATAATTCCACCAATATCAGCAAAACTAACAATCACTTTACACCTTAACTTACTGAACACAAAATAAAACCATGACACATGATGTTGGAAATCTAGGTCATGACTTGGGACAGGCACAAAAATGGTACTGGGTTAAACCAGTTAATGAGACCCCAACACTCCCCACTTGATAACTTGATCTCCAACAACAATAAATAACTAAAAAATTCATGAAAAACCTGTACAGATTTTCTTCCACGCAAAAAGGACACATTCTATCACAAAAATGAATCGCAGTATAGACATGGCAAGACCATACTAGGAATAGGATCAATGATTTATGAATGCTGGTAGTTAACTGACTCCTAGCTCTAGAAAGATAGAATTTGTTGGTTCAAGACCATTACTCTTTGGACAAACATGATTCGTTGTGTTGATATTGGTGGAATTGTTCAACATCACTGTTGAAATATTCATTTCATAATTTAAGCCAGGCATGTTCACCTTACCTCGACAAGCATAGTTTTTTCATTGCCATTACTTTCAAATTATATCTAGGGAGAGCATCACTTCTTTTTTATACAAAAGTCTAACATGGAATAGTGGGGGCCGTCACCGTCATGATCTCATGCTAATTAGATTTACAACTAAAATGTATCTATGAAATCAGTACCTATCACTACTATAGTTGTGAGTGAATCCTAGTTTCCTACTCGGGCGAGGTGTACTCAATACAACATTATGTGTTATTTGTCAGTGACTCACGGCAGATCAGTGGTTTTCTCCTGGTACTCCGGTTTCTTCTTCCAATAAAACTGAACGCCACGATATAACTGAAATATTGTTGAAAGTGGCATTAAACACCATAACCTCCCGAAACATGAGGAAGGTGGGATGTAACAAAAATGTCACCATTTTCATGTTTGATATGGATAAAAAAAAACATATGTGTTGACTTGTTCAAAATACGAGACATTGTACATTGATTTTGACCCAGCAGGAAAATGAGGTCTACGTTCAGAAGACTATTTCTTCGTCAGTATTATCCAGTAGCATGTGCTATGTATACAGTATTTTAGGGATCATAGGTTGAGATTTTTTTCCTAATAGAGATTTTTTAACCAATATAATGTTACGTCTTTGTTGATTTAACCGTATGTCCATTAGAGCTGTATTCCACATTTGAAATCCTGATAATAATGTAACCATGGAAACAGGGTTTTCATTCCTGTCATTTCTATCGTTATAGATAATTTTATAATGATCCGAAGGTCGCGTTGAATTTCATTGATATTTCTAATTCTTTGATAATACATGTATTTAATTTATGTATGATTTATTTTATTTTGTAATTTTAGGTCAAATATCTTGATTTCTGAAGAGGAATTTAAACTGTGTGTATATTTATTACTAACAGCTGAAACAGATCATCAAGATGTCTGATGTAAGTTTGATTAGATGGGCAACTTATAATTAATTTTAATTAGCAGATATTTGAACAGGACATTCCACAGCAGCTGGGAACAGAGCAAATTGCCTGTCTAATTAAAAGAAACTTTTCCTCAAATTATTTTTCCTTTCTTTTGCTCTAGTATGAGAAATTCTACCTGACGTAAAAAAAATAACTGCTCTAATAGGGATGTGCAAATGCAGGGTCTATTGCCAGAGATATTGATTTTGAGATGTATTTGATCTTTTTCACTAAATCTATTTTTATAATTTGGCAAGGAGGAATCAGGTGTGTGACTATATATATTTTTTATTCAACTTAAAACTCACTTATTAAGCAGAAATTACATCTAAAAGCTTCATAAAAATTTTTAATTTAATTTTTATTTGAGAATTTTTAAAAGCTTGATTTTAAACTTTTTGTAGAAGAAGATTACCATGGAGACAATCCAGACTTATGTGACGCTTGACAATGAAATACATATGATGGAAATGAAAAACATTCGAAAGAACCTGAAGTTGAAAGTGGACCAGCTAGAAGATGTAAAGCAGACCAAGGCTCAACTTGAGGATCATTATAAAAAATGCCAAGCTCAAACGTAGGTCATAGGACATGTAGTTTAAACCTTTAAAAAACATTAAATCTTGTAACAGTGAAGAGGGACCGTTGTGGTCGTATGGTAGTTGGATTTACAACTACCTATGCAATCAGTGCCTATCACCACTGATGTTGTGAGTTCAAATCTCGATCAGGGCGAGGTATATAGCATAAAGTTTGTCGGTGACTTGTGACAGGTTGGTGGTTTTCTGCGGGTACTCTGGTTTCCTCCACCAATAAAACTGACCACCACGATATAACTGTAATATTGTCGAAAGTATCGTTAAACATGATAACCCTAATCCTGTAACAGTAAAGATTTTAATGAATAAAGAAGTCAGTTGTCAGAGATATTTGTCTGTTATTGGTATGCTACAAGGGATATAGATATCCACTCGCCAATGCTAGTCTGGACCCCCTAATAAATTCAATAGCCTGGTCGCTTCGCATAGGAAAATGTCTTTTTTGAAATTTTTGTTATTAAAGTTCCATCACTATTTAAAGCTCTTGATTGAGTGATATATATTGCCTGTTTTTCAAAACACCATCAGACTGTTATTAAAATATTTCAAAAACTGATAGCTAGCCATAAGCTGCTGAAATTTTATTTCTGTTTATTTAACGAAACATCAATATCGTGGAAATAATTAATAAAACTAATATTAAATTGTTTAATCAATAATTCATCCCCTACTGAAATGTAAACAGCATCGTCATAGCAACGAGTGAACCACTTACAGCAGCATGCCCATATAAAGCAACACCAGTGATTTCCAAATGTGTGAAATACTGTACCAATGATTTTATAGAAAAAATATTGTATTTAATTAAAATTTGCAAACATTGCTAGTAGTGGCATTGGTTATATTGAAGTGGTACATGGTATTTTATTGCCAAAAAAATCCTTGCTAGTAATTTAATTCTTTATTTATTTAACGAGGATTGCTGACAGCCAATGGCTACGAGCGGTTTTCCTAAAAATAAATTTTTGCTAATGGTATATGCTATTGCAGTGGTACTGTAATCCCATTGAATATTAAATATTTATTTGTATAGCAATTAGCGCGATAATGTGAATTATAGTAAAAATAGATCTGTATTGATTACGATGTTTGGATGATTGAAATAATTTTCTGTCATAATGCAATATTAGTTTTAATGGTTAGAACTTCAAAATTGAAAAGGCTGGTAAAAAAAAGTCAATATTATTGACAAGTGAAATAAGACGAAAACTTGAACAATAATTTAAATGTGTTAATGAATTAATGACAACAGATGTCAAATAAACACATTTAATCTCTAAAATTCAATATTATTTTATGTACATGTATATTAATTTTATGATTATTATCTTTTATGCAATTTCTCTACACTTTCTCTGTAAAATATTCATATATTGAACTTTTTTTTAATAAAGAATTTATTTATTTATTTTTATAAATAAAATTTATACAAACATCAGTCAGGGTTAGAACGTAAACATATATTCTGCAATAAGTTTAAAGCAAATTATTACATGATTATGTAATACATTTGTGCAATAAATTTATTGCATATTTAAGAATTAATTATTTAAATCATGAAATTGTTTATCCATGGTGAAACAGAGAGTACTGTAGGGTTATTGTGTTTAATGCCACAATCAACAATATTTCAGTTATATTTTGGTGGTCAGTTTTATTTGAGGAGGAAACCAGAGTACCCGGAAAAATCACTGACCTGCCGCAAGTCACTGACAAACTTTATCACATAGTGTTGTATCCAGGGTACTGTATAATTAATATAAGTTGCTATTTGTCATTTAAATTACTCTGTTTAGTCATTACTCTTGGAATTATTATTGTGGATTTTGACCATCAGGGGCCTCTTGTAGAGGAAGGGAATGTAATACAGTAGTCCCCCTCTTAAAGGGCTCCTCCTATTAATGTCCACCCTCTTATCAGGCCACTCCCACCAAAGGCCACCCCTCTAACAAGGCTCCTGACCTCCTACCAATGGCCACCCTCTTATCAGGCCACTCACACCAAAGATCACCCCTCTTATAAGGCCACTCCCAAATTCCAATTATACTACTAAGTTGTCACCTCAAGAGAGATCACCTCTCTTATAAAATGCATTTGTCGCTTGACGTTAAAGGGCTTTCTAACCCTCCTCGTAGGACTGGAAGTTATAATGTAGCTAAATAATTGACGTAAAGTGGCATTAAACACCAATACCCTCATTATACTATTTAATTTTACTGTGTAATATGCATACTGAAATTATGTAGAACTTATCTGACATTTTATTTTTCATTTTTCCAGAAAAAAAGAAAAAGCAGACGTCGACAATATCCTACAGGCTGAGATCAGTAAAGCTAAGTTTGATGAGCAGATGTCAAAAGAACAGGTTAAGTACAAAATACTAAGAAAGGGTTATGGTTATGGTGTTTAGCGCCACTTTCAACAATATTTCAGTTATATAGTGGTCGTCAGTTTTATTAGTAGGGGAAACAGGAGAAAACCTCTGACCTGGCACCAGTCACTGACAAACTGTATCACATAATGTTGTATCAAGTACACCCGCCAGAGCGGGATTTAAACTCACAACATTAGTGGTGATAGGCACTGATTTAATTAGCATGGGTAGTTATAAATCCAACTATTAAAAGAAAAGTTCAGTACAAAGTACTAAGAAGGAATTTTGAAAGCAAGTCTTATTGACAAATGTTTTATTATTTATTTTTTTTTTAACCAATGATAAAATAGAAAATCCAGACAGACATCGGTAAAATCAACATCTTAATTACCGCTATGCCTGGTTTTGCCATTCCATATTCCTTTGCAATACATTTGTATGTTTTTTTCATGTTGTGACAATTCTATAAATTTTCTACAATTTTTATTCCGCGACTTCACATGATTTTATTTTTAGGTCGACAATTTACTTCCATTATCAATATTAATTGTCAGTATCTGGCACGGTTTTTCTGCATATTACAACACCTGTATTTTGGTTTCTTGTTCATAACCCACCATCTGGGATATCAAATTTTCTCCCATTTTTACAGTGTTTTAAGTTCGCCGAACCAGTGGTGGAAAAATCTGTAATCCTCTAGAGGATTAAAATGTCTCGTGCCTGTCCCCACATTAATTTCAAATTTTGAAATAAAGTTTGTGTTAAATAATGGGAGAAACAAATTCTCCTTCAGTTTTCCATGTGGGTTACGATATTTCTCCACTCTCGAGAGTTAAATTAAAAATTTTAACCACTCACCTGATGGCTTGTGGTTAAAATTTTAAATTTCACTCTCTTGAGTGGAGAAATATTGTAACCCATGGGCAACTATAGGAGAATCTATATCTATACAACCAAATAACATCAAGATGACAAATATGCTCAGATGTATTGTTTATTAACAGTAGTAAAGAGTGTCACTCAACTGCAGACTAGGGGCCGTTTCACACTTATTTCAGGGTATGAGTTAAGCTCATTATTGAAGACCCTACTGTGAAATGCAGGACAGCAATAAACGCACTGTTCCTTTACTGTGCCTGGAATGTAGAAAAGCAATAAAAGGCTTGTTTCTTCATTTACATTCCAGGGATAAGAAACACTATGCATTCGTTGTTCAGTATAAATTATCTTGAATCAAGTTCAAATGTGACATTCTCGAAAATCTGGCCTTATCGTAATAAGACTTTTGACCTGGAGTTTAGTATTTTGATCGTATTATTTTACTCTTGATATCATTGACTAGTACAAAGCAAACATCATCATCATATCATCGAATCTAATTTGTTTTCACCATGATGTAGCATGATAATTGCTCATTGGTGTTGCCCTATCGCCACTCATGTTGTGATTTCGAATCTCGATCAGAGTGAGGTGTGCAACATTATGTGATAAAGTTTGTCAGTGACCTGTAACAGGTTGGTGGTTTTTCTTCGG
The DNA here is from genome assembly GCA_002080005.1 of Gigantidas platifrons. Lineage (NCBI taxonomy): Eukaryota > Metazoa > Mollusca > Bivalvia > Mytilida > Modiolidae > Gigantidas > Gigantidas platifrons. The sequence goes on from MJUT01039636.1 coordinate 233,169, forward strand.
GTCCTCTGCTTTCCTCCACCAATAAAACTGACCGCCATGATATAGCTGAAATATTGTTGAAAGTGGCATTAAATACCATCAAACAAACAAACAAAAACTCATTGACGTTACACACAATCACTTACTCACGCACTACTTAGAGAATTTAGAAAAACTAACAGCCGAACAAGAGGAATTGTGGTTTCTCCCATTATTACGGGGTTTTAACCCCGCTGAACAAGTGGTGGAAAAATCTGTAATCCTCTTGAGGATTAAAATGTCTCGTGCCTTTCCCCGCATTAATTTCAAATGCATTAATTTCAAATTTTGAAATAAAGTTCGTGTTAAAGAATGGGAGAAACAAATTCTCCTTCAGTTTCCCATGTGGGTTATGATATTTCTCCACCCTCGAGAGTTAAATTAAAAATTTTAACCACACACCTGATGGCTTGTGGTTAAAATTTAAATTGAACTCTCTTGAGTGGAGAAATATCGTAACCCACAGGCAACTGAAAGAGAATCTATATATAACTTGTTCTCACCATGATATAGCTGAAATATTTCTCATTGGAGTTGAAATTGAACACAATTACTTAATCTCTCACTATATTTTCTTAACAGGCAGAATATTTAGAAGCATTAAACAA
>MJUT01039636.1:234221-250020 GCA_002080005.1 Gigantidas platifrons
CCTTATTTTGAAAAAATAAATATATTTTTCAATATCATAGCAAAAAATGTTTGAATTAATTTATAAGGATTGATCGAAATTATTTGTTCGGTTCATTTGAAATAACCTTAATCAGGTTGTACACATCCTTGCGTAACCCGGTGTGTACAACCTGATTGAAGTTATTTCTTCATGAACCGAACAAAAATTGTGATCAATCCTTAAATAACGTAAATAAGACATGAGCTCTCCAACAAACAACTGGAGATAAAGACGAACCGAACATCAATTTTATGCGGAAATTTGTATTTTATAGCAAGCATATTTAAAGGAAATTATGGCAGTCCTAAAGAAAATGAATTGGAAAACAGGTTAGATATGCTCATGGAAAAGAAACAAAGAGTGGGTGTGGCCAAATATAAGTGGACCAATGGGAAAGTTCTTTTGGAACATGCTGTCAATCAATTAGCTTTTGCAGTCAAAAAATGGGAGGAGCTTGGCAAAGTAACCAATGGGTAAGTCATATGTTTTTAGATACATATCAGTGCAGATTAATTGTTAGAATGAGCAAAAGGCACTCATTTTTTTTTTATTCTAAATAGAAGTTGGTAATTTTTTGTTAAAGATCTTCATGTTAGAAATTTTGGAGAAAGTAGTAAAGACTATTTCTCCCATTGTTACGCCATTTTATGACGCCATTTTAACCCCGCTGAGCCAGTGGTGGAGAAATCTGTAATCCTCTAGAGGATTAAAATGTCTCGTGTCTTTCCCCGCATGTTGTCAAATCGGTAATTTTGAAGGATTTAGAAATAAAGTTTGTGTTAAATAATGGGAGAAACAAATTCTCCTTCAGTTGCCAATGTGGGTTACGATATTTCTCTACTCTCGAGAGTTAAATTTAAAATTTTAACCACTCGCCTGACGGCTTGTGGTTAAAATATTTGATTTAACTCTCTTGAGTGGAGAAATATTGTAACCCACGGGCAACTGAAGGAGAATCTATATAGAATTTCTGTTATTTCACTGATTTCAGCTGTTTTTCTTGGGTCAGAACAAATCAAAAATGGAGGTTTTGAAAGGGGGTGTAGATGGTTTCAGCTATTTTTTTTTAGTGATTTTCAGTTCTTTTATTTTCTTGCCAGAATCATTCCTGTCATTTATTGAAAAAGTAATGGAAAAGAGGTTATCTACAGCTACATGTAATATACTTTTGTCTTTTACAGTGTTTTTTTTCTCACCTGTCAGATATTTAGTCTTAAACTTTTTATTATAGTGAAACCTCCTTGGGACTAACTTTTGTGTTCGGAATATAATGAAGGCAATCACATTAATTATACCCCCCGCAAACAATGTTTGGGGGGGGTATATAGGAATCACCCTGTCCGTCCGTTCATGTACCTTGTAAGCACAACTCCTCCTAAACGGCTTATTGGATTTTTATGAAACTTTACACGCTTGCTGTCCAAAATTTAAAAGGGGAGATAATTCAACTTATACTTTCACGAAAAAGGGGGGAGGGGGCATGTACCTTGTAAACGCAACTCCTACTAAGCTGCAAGCGGGGGGTATCACTCAGTGAGGTCACTCACAGTTCTAGTTTTGACCTGGTTTATTTTTCGGTGGTCTTAGATTCACTTTGATAAATGCACACATTAATAAAAAAAACAGAAAAAAACACCACACGGTCGAAACTGGTCCAAAATCCAATTGTAAATCTGTATAATTTACAGTAAATTATCTTCAGGGTGCACGAATTTGCTTATGGGATTGGTGGTCCTAGTGAAAAAAATGTCAGTCCTCAATAATTTTCAGTTGCAAACTACCAATCTTGTGTCAGTCCTTAGTAAAATCTGCCCAAATATTTGCTAGTCATGCCTGACAGAGCTGACAGATTTCGTTAATTTTGTATCTTACAGTATCACCGGACTCGGTAAACACCAGAGGCCACGCTATTAACACCTGGACAGGTCTGTTAATTGATGTAATTTATAAATTCGACATAGCGAACATAATTTGAATGGATTTGTATACTAGGGACTGAAAATCTACTTTGAGATACCCAAAATTGCAACACATCGCAATTTGGGATAAGAGGAGTAATTTAAGTTGAAAAGCACCAAGTTTAAAAACGGGACTTAAGAAAAATTTTGAGTAAATTGAGTTTGGCATAACGAAATTCAGCTGTGTTTAAATTTTTCAGCGATACTAAAATGATGTACAACATAGCAACAGAAGCCAGAAATAATTTATACGCTGCAATACAGAATCTACAGAATACCCAGAAATACCTTAGTAATATAGAGTTCCCCTACTGTAAGGAGGACGAGATTAAAACACTACAGAAAGCTGCAGCTAACGTTTACATAGACATGATGACCGCCGATCGCCACAAACACGCATTTAACTGTTTTACCGTCACGCACAAGAGAACTTATGCCTTATTACAGTGGTTTGATAATGTAAGTTCTTTGTGTATCTGGTTAGGGGAGTAGGGGATATGGTACTTATTGCCACTTTCAACAATATTTTAGGCATATCGTGGCAGTAATTTTTTTGGTTGAGGGTAATGGTTAGCAACAGAGGCCAGAAATAATTTATACGCTGCAATACAGAATCTGCAGAATACCCAGATATACCTCAGTAACATAAAGTTCCCCTACTTAGTAAGGAGACATGATGACCGACGCTTGCCACAAACACGTATTTAACTGTTTTACCATCACACACAAGAGGACTTATGTCTTATTACAATGGTTTGATAATGTAAGTCGTTAGAGGGCTATGATTATGGGAGTAGTGGTGCTTAACACCACTTTCAAAAATATTTCAGTCATATCGTGGCAGTCAATTTTGTTGATGGAGGAAACCAGAGAAAACCACTGACCTGTCGATTTGGTAAGGGTTATGGTGATTAACGCTGCTTTCAAGACTATTTCAGTCATATCGTGCCAGTCAGTTTTATTGGTGGAGGAAAACAGAGTACCCGAAGAAAACCACCGACCTGTCACTGACAAACTTTATCACATAATGTTGTATCAAGTACACCTCATAAGAATGGGATTGGAACTCACAACTTTGTTCTTGTATTGGATGAGGTGGGGGAGGGGGTTGAGTTGGGTTAGTGTTAGGCAAAAAAAATAAATGTAGTTTATAACCAACTCTATACAGTGTTTAGTTTTATTTCACATTATTTCAGTTAAGAAAAAAATGATATTTTATAGGAGTTAAACGAGGGAGCAAAAAAACCTAAATAATTGTGTACTAATTACAATCACTAAATTTTTCAGATATCAATTAATTAATAACCACATCGGTGGTATAATGGTTAGCGTGCTCGCCTCGAGTGCGGTAAATCGTGAGTTCGAGTCCCAGTCAAGGTCAAACCAAAGGCTGTAAAATTGTATTTGTTGCTTCTCCGCTAAACACGCAGGATTAAGGAGACAGAACAAAGACTGCTTGGCTCGGATTGAGATAATGTGTCCAAGTAGAGCGACATGTCTATCCACGGGCCATTCTTTCAGCGAGCTAGCACTATAAAAACTTAGCTTGTTGGTCTAGAACAAAGCCTACCTCATCATCATCATCTCATCTAAATAAAACTTGTTATCGCCATGACGTAGCATAATAATTGCTGAGTTGACGATAAACAAGGTTGGTTTATGGTGTTTAATGCCACTCTCAACAATATTTCAGTTAATTCGTGGCGATCAGTTTTATTGGTGGATGAAACTAGAGAGAACCACCGACATGTCACAAGTCACTGACAAACTTTATCACATAATGTTGTATTGCCCGAGCAGGGTTTTGAACTCACAACATTAGTGGTGATAGGCACGGATTGAACAGGTAGTTTGAAATCCAACTACCATACGATCATGACCACGATGGCCCCCTTGGTGTTAAACAACGCCCACTCACTCACAGGTGCTCGTGGCACGGACTTACCACACACCCCCCCTTTTTTTTCTAACTTTCTGTTTACAAATTTATTTTCAATAAAATTTCTTTATTTCTTTATTATTTCATCTCTTTTTCCTTATGTTAACTTGTTTGTGTCAATATTCATACAATCTTATGTTAACATCAAATTGCATCTATAGTATCTATATAGGGTCGACTCATGCAAATTGTTAGAAAAAGGGGAGAGGTAAGTCCGTGCCACGGGCGCCTGTGCCACTCACTCACTCAATTATTTAATAAAGGTATTTAACCTTATATACAGGTACTAAACTCAGTGATAGGAAAGGATTTTAAAACGGCATCAGACGAGGAACGAGAATGTTCTAAACAACTGAGACTGGAGCGGCTGAAACTGATGAAAGAGGAAGTCGAAAAAGACGGAGTAGAGTGTAATCTTGATGCTAGTAAGTGTCGTTTATTATTTATTAATACGTAGGTCAAACTTTTATTTGTCGTCCCCGTTTTTTAATTAATATATGTTAGTTTTATTCGTTTTTGCTAAAAAGCCTATATATATGTTAGTTCATTTACTAGATCCTTCAACAAGTTTAGATTTATATCGGATCGAAATAAGGTTTAAATTAATTGCACTTCAATTATAAATCAAAATTTTTATCATTGTTTCCATTCCATAATGGCTGACTGATCGGCAGTCCGTGAATATCATGATAAACATAATCAAGTATTACTAAAAAGTTATTGTAAAAATTAAATCTCAGACCCCAACAAATTTATAAATGTATTTTTTTATCAATTTTTGTTGAGCAAAAATAGGGATGGGCAAGCAACTTTCTTTTTTTTCCCCCACAAAAGTTATTTTTTCATGAAGCTGGTTTATAATAGTTAGTTCAGTATGATATTGAATATTGAAGTGAGCATCACGTTTTTCATTTCAAGAAACCATTTAAATAGAGCAGCTATTAAGACACTTTATTTACTGTTTTTTTCCTTGATATATGACAGTAACTGTAATTTCACAGCGGGAGGGTACACGGAATAGCCGAATTGACAGCATTACCGCGTTTGCGCTAAAAGTGTTGTTGTTGAGTATTATATAAACTGACGATAACACGGCGTCATATTATAATTTTCTTTAATTACTACAATGTGTATCACCTTTTTATTTATTTATTTTTTTTAAATGTTAATTGCTGGTTTTTAGTAGATTTCTTATTATTATTTTTTTCTTTAATTACTATATCACCTTTTTATTATTATTTATTTTTTTAGATGTTTATTGCTGGTTTTTTTTATATTTTATTTTTCTTTAATTAATATCACATTTTTTTTTTTAAGTGCATTAGATGGCATCAGAAATGTTTTTTTTTAATGTGTATTCCAGTTTTTGTTATCTTATTTTCCTACATATACGCTATTGTTGATTTATTTTCCGAAAATGGATTTCTCAGAACAATGTTGCATCGCAGATGAAGCTTGAGATATTACCGGTAGATATGATGAGATTTTGATTTTGATTTTGAATTTGGTGTTTAACGCCACTTTCAGCAATATTTCAGCTATATCGTGGCGACCAGTTTTAGTGGTGGAAGAAGTTGGAGTACCCGGAAAGAACTACCAACCATGGGCAAGCAATTGGTAAACTGGTAAACAAGTCGAGTGTACCCTTTTTTGTAATTTACAAAGCCGGGCGTGAACCCACGCCATATTGGTGATAGGCTTGTATGAGTTGTTAGGTAATCCAACTTACCTAACTCATTGAGCCACTCGGGCCCTTAGATATGATGAGAAGTCCATTTCGAGCAAAACATATCAATAATACATGTAGTAATGTTATCAAGGATCTGGTAACATGACGTCAGTGTTGTCATTATAATGTCGCATTGTAAAACAGTGATATTTAAGCATTTATTGCAATTTTTGTGCGGTTCATGAAGAAATAACCTCAATCAGGTTGTACACACCGTGTAACCTGCTTAGCGGATTACGCAAGGGTTTGTACAACCTGATTGAGGTTATTTCGAATGAACCGAACAAATAGTTTCTATCAATCCTTATAAATGAATTCAAACTTTTCTTGTTATGATATTGAAAAATATATAATTTTTTCAGAAATAAGGCAAATAATCGGAAATAAATTTAAATAACCCCAAAGGTGCCTTATTTAAAGAAAATCGCCTGATGACAATGGCATGCGGCGCCTTGAGAATGACGTCTATTTTCAGATTCAGTACATACAAAAATAACCTCAACTGCTTAAACCAATCAAAACACGTATTTAATGACATGTGACTCTAAAATTAATTTTTTATGCTAATATCAGACTTGTTGCTTGATAAATACCCATTACATACATAGTGTGTTTGTACAAGACTTTATATCAGGTCGAGTCTGTTGTGTGAACCAGTATCACTACGAGTCGTGAAAGCGACGAGTTGTGATACGGTTTGTTCAGACAACAGGCAAGACTTGATACAAAGTCTTGTACAAACACACTATGTATGTAATAAGTTTATCTAACATTTCAATAAACAAAAATTTTAAGTAAATAACAAGAGTCGAAATAAGATTAACAAATTTGTACAATACTCTGAGGGAGACTTTATTTTGTGCATGACGTCAGTTATATGTTGTCGTTCATTCTATTGCTTTGTTACGTTACGTTGCTCACATTGAAGAGTTTTACCCCGCATTCCTATGATATGACGTCATGACAAAATAGTTCGGGACAGAAGAGCTCATGCAACGTCGCGTCATTCCTTTATCAACAGCGTGGTGATACAACACCTTGTATCAGACAGGCTACTTTCTTTAAATTCCAAGGAAAACGTACAAAATGTTAGATAATAGATATTATTATATGATTGAACTTTGTCTAGTTTCTAATTGGTTAAAATCAACTTGAAAAGTAATGCGTACGTGCGATGTCAACCTCAAATGAGCTATAATTAGCTCATAGGTAGTGTGGACTGTAATGTCACCCCAATTTGGGCTAAAAATAGAAATATAGATTCAAGAATTCCACGTTCCAATCAAATTTTACGTCTCTCAGCAACATTGACCAATCAGGGGGCGTCTTTCATCCGGGGTTCCTTGACGTCATTCTCTATCAGAGAATGCTTGTTGACTTCTGTACATAAAAAAAATAATAAAATGGACAATGAATTGTCGTCTGCACGGTTTGACACAGTGGACGAGGCTGAATTCAGAAGAATCTTGAAAGAAAAAGATTCCAAAAACACGCGTAGAGCAACAAATGTAGCTGTCAAAATATTCCGGACATATTTAAAAGCTAAAAATATGCTGGAAGCATTTTTTCCCATGTATAATCATATAATAAAACGATCATTGACTTTGTAATAGGTTGCTACTGGGATTTATCAACCCTCAAAAAGCAATATTCACCTCGCCTTCGGCTCAGTAAATATAACTTTTTTCAGGTTGATAAATCTCTGTAGCAACCTATATCAAAGTCAATAATTGTATATTATCACACATAAAGATCAATGGGAAACTTTCTAAATCAACGATAAAATATACGTTTATCATAATATTTTTTTTTATTTGATAAATATTTTTTTGGAAGCACGTGATGTTTTTGATGACAGATTGAATAATTTGTTAAAATGTTGCTACTTTTAGAAAAAATCGGTAAGATGAAAATGGCAAATTACATAAAGTATTGGTGCACCATATTTTGTCAAATAATAAAACATTTAAAAGGCATTGTTGAGAAGTCTAGAGTAATATGACAGATGCCACTAGTGGAGCAGGAACGGCTTACCCTTCCGGAGTTCACCCCTTGTTTTTAGTGGGGTTCATGTTACTCGATCTTTCTTCTTCTTTTTTTTTTTTTTTAATGTTTTGTAGATCGTTGTCTGTCATTTTGTCCTTTTCTTTTGACCATTGTGTTGACTGTTCTTCTTCGATTTACAGATTCTGATTACCCTTTTGGTATCTTCTAAATCGTCTTACAAACATCTTATTTCTTAGGTTTATAGATACAGTCAAACCTGCCCATGTGGGCACCTCTATTAAGCAGTCACCTGTATTAAAAAGGTCACATTTTTCTTGTCCTGTCATAGAAAATTTCATATGAATTGAACCTCTTTTAAGAGGTCCCCTATTTTTTTTCTTTGTCCCAAAGGTGACCTCTTAATATAGGTTTGACAGTATATTCTTTACTTTCATTTTCATGCAATTAAAACAGTTTGAAGATACCATTGTGGTAATCAGAAACTGTAAATCTAAGGACAGACGGTACAATGCCCAAGAAAAAAGGACAAAAGGACAATCTACAAAAAAACTGCACAGAAAAAAAAAAGATTGAGCAACTCGAACCTCAGTAAAAAAAAATATTGTGAACACAGGTGCTCCGGAAGGGTAGACAGTTCCTGATCCACTAATGGCACCTGTCGTGTTTCTCTTTTTACAAACCATGAATGAGGAAAAGACTGCATTATCCATGATCATTTATAACACAGATATTCTGTTGCAGTTCATCAAGTCATGGTGCTACTATAAAACTTGCAAAGTTTTAAAGATGGCCATGGTCATTTAATTATTTATCATACTAAGAATATTATCACTTATAGATTCTCAACAATGCCTATTGATTTAATAATTCATAACTTAGGTTTGAGTTTTATTATTGTGATGCAGTTTGATTTTATAAAACTAACTATGAAACTGATGAAAATACATGTATTACAACTAATATATGTGTAAGGCGTATCGATTTTGTCTGTTTCAGCGATTTCTGAAAATGTTATTGTTTTAGTTTTTCATTATATAATTATTCAAAAATTAGGACAGTTAGATGGAAAACAATAATAGAAGTATTATATCAGTTAAACTTGGTTTTTTATATGGCAGCAAACATTTTCTGAGATATGACTTGCCCAAAAGATCCAATGCACACATTCAGGTCTAATCTAATATTTTTTCTCTCTAAATTTCTCCACACACATTTTCAAACAGATTCTACATCGTGGTGACTTTTGCTGGACGATAATTGTTTTCAGTAAAACTGCTGTAGTATGAAGCCCGTGTTGTCTTGCTGTTATTGTTTCATGCTGTACCGAGCATTAATTACCCTTTATTACCACAAATTTTACATCATCTTTCTTTGAAAGCTACTTAAAACTTAGGGTCACAATGCTTGGTCCACACATTGATCATGTGGGTGCATGTCTTAGAATTTTGTTTTTTCCTCAATTATCTCCCTTTGATTTTTTCTTCTTCAAATTATCTCCCTTTACAATGTTGGGTATCTAAATGATAAAAATTGTGGACACAAACATATGTCTCGTCTGGTTAATTTTGCACAATGTCATAAATATTAAGATTAATATTAAAAAAATGAATTTTATGCTAGATAGGTCAAATTATTTCTGGTTGGGAGGAACACAGTTCCGAAGTTTTTATCTTGATGACTAAGGCGGCTCCTTTTCATCACCTGGTATATTTTGTCAAATTTATGATAGTATACACTCTTTTTTGTTTTCTTTTATTACATTTTGTACAAAAATAGCATGTAATATGTATTTATAGATAGGTTGAATATAATATTAGAATAATTATCTTCCCCCCCCTTTTTTTTAAAAATAAATAAATGCTAAACATTTATAAAATTGATATAGCATTATAGATTTTAAGACAATCATGTTGTTTTTTATTTTATTTTATTTTTTTTTCTGTTGCCATATTATTATTGTAGAAAAAATTGTGTTTAATTGAATGATGCAAAAAATCAATCAATCTGACCCTGCGTGCAGTTTTCGACAAGAAATTTTAGAAAAAAAATTAAGAATAATTAGGGAGGAAATTTGAACAACAGATTCAATTTCTGTTGACTATAACTCTGGAAAAGTATGTGGCATTCAACTAAATTTTATAGTTGGTGATTAATTTAGCAACATACTTTTTGAAGCCCTGGATTGGATAGGGATGAAGGAAAAAATGTTTTGTAGACATTGTTAAAGCATATCTTTATATATATCAAAGGGTTAGAAAGACAGGAAGTCCATGGTAATTATAAAGGGAGATAACTTCNATCAATCTGACCCTGCGTGCAGTTTTCGACAAGAAATTTTAGAAAAAAAATTAAGATTAATTAGGGAGGAAATTTGAACAACAGATTCAATTTCTGTTGACTATAACTCTGGAAAAGTATGTGGCATTCAACTAAATTTTATAGTTGGTGATTAATTTAGCAACATACTTTTTGAAGCCCTGGATTGGATAGGGATGATAACTTTTCAGGCAGGGAGATAACTCCTGAGGATAGGGATGAAGGAAAAAATGTTTTGTAGACATTGTGAAAGCATATCTTTATATATATCAAAGGGTTAGAAAGACAGGAAGTCCATGGTAATAATAAAGGGAGATAACTTCTCAGGCAGGGAGATAACTCATGAGGATAGGGATGAAGGAACAAATGTTTTGTAGACATTGTTAAAGCATATCTTTATATATATCAAAGGGTTAGAAAGACAGGAAGTCCATGGTAATTATAAAGGGAGATAACTTCTCAGGCAGGGAGATAACTCCTGAGGATAGGGATGAAGGAAAAAACGTTTTGTAGACATTGTTAAAGCATATCTTTATATATATCAAAGGGTTAGAAAGACAGGAAGTCCATGGTAATTATAAAGGGAGATAACTTCTCAGGAAGGGAGATAACTCCTGAGGCTCATGTAGTGTAGTTTAACCAGGACAAGGGATAGAAACTTATTCTTAATTATGTTTTTGTGTGTGTGTATTTATAGCTTAACAAAATAACAATCTGATTTGAAGCAGTTTTTAAATTAAAACATTGTGATATGTTCTGAAAAAATAAAATATATATTTAGCAGGCCTTTCAATAAGGGGTGGTACCAGGTACTTTTATCTGTTTAAAATAGTCCTTGGTACCCCTGATTTTAGAGAGTATTGTATAAGATATTCATGAAAATTTTCAAATTTTAATACAAAGTACTGCTTGTAAATAGTGAAGTACTGGTAGACTTGAAAAATATTGAAAGCTCTGATCTAGGAATTGAAACAGATATGTATCACTGATATATGGATCACGATTTGTTTTTCTCTCCCATTTATTATTTATATAAATTTATTATTAACTCCTTGTGACCTTTAGAGACAATTGTTTCTTTTAGTAGGATTATACCATTGAACAAATTCAATAAAGCAAAATTTATTTGATTTTGTTGCCATGGCAATTGTACACATTGAAGAATCATGAACTTTATAATATAATAGGTTTATAATCACAAGGGTTTAAAAAAGGATCAGCAATTATGAAAAAAATTGTATCTAAAATTAATATTACAGTATTTATGATAATATGTTGGGACAATGACGTACACATAATTACATGTAGATGATAGTCCTCATGACGAGCACCCGTCCTTCGTACCAAGACCAATAAATTTTTAGCTCACCTGACCCAAAGGGTCATGTGAGGTATTGCCATCACTTGGCGTCCGTCGTCCGTCCGTTAACTTTTTCATATTTTAATCTACTCCTCTGAAACAACTGGGCCAAATGGAACCAAACTTGGCAGAAAACATCTATATAAGGTCCTCTATAAAGTTTCTTCATTTCGTCCCATTCCGCCAACAAATATGGCCGCCAAGGGCAATTCTTGTTTCTGATTGGCTAATGTTAAAAAAATCTTCTCCTCTGAAACTGCTTGGCCAAATGGAGCCAAACTTGACAGGAAGCATCTATGTAAGATCCTCTATAAAAATTTCTTCATTTTTTTCCATTCGGCCAACAAACATGGCCACTGTTACTAAAAATAGAACATATGGTAAAATTGCAGGTTTTTGGGTAATAACTCAAAAACCGTTAATAATATCAAAAATCTGACATGGGTTAAAAATGATCAGCACAGCAAGATCTACCTACCCTGCAATTTTGAAGTAAATCTGATCACCCATCTTGGAGTTATTGCCCTTTTTTCATCAAATTTTTAAAATTTTAATATTTTTCGTCCTTTATTTCAAAAACTATAAGAGATAGATGTTAAGTTTAAATTGCAAAAATGTGCATCATGTCAAGATGTACCTACACTGCAATTTATAAGTAAATACCATTACCCATTTTGGAGTTATTGCCCTTTTTTATCAATTTTTTTTATTTTATTTTAATACTTTTCGTCTTATATTTCAAAAACTATAAGAGATAGATGTTAAGTTTAAGCTGCAAACATGTTCAGCATGGCAAGATCTACCCACCCTGCAATTTTGAAGTATATCCCATTACCCATTTTGGAGTTGTTGCCCTTTTTTCATCAAATTAAAAAAAAAATTAATACTGTTCGTCTTATATTTCAAAAACTATAAGAGAGAGATATTAAGTTTAAATTGCAAAAATGTGCAGCATGTCACGATCTACCTACCCTGCAATTTTGAAGTATAACCCATTATCTATTTTGAAGTTATTGCCCTTTTTTCATCAAATTTTTACAATTTTAATACTTTTTGTCTTATATTTCAAAAACTATAAGAGATAGATGTTAATTGTAAACTGAAAACATGTTCAGCTTGTCAAGATCTACATGCCCTGCAATTTTGAAGTAAATCTTATTACCCATCTATGAATTGTTGCCCTTTTTTCATAATTTTTTAGCTCACCTGGCCCAAAGACATTATCTTTTATGCAGAAATATAGAAAACAGTTAAGGTAATGATTATCTCCCTTTGAAATTTGCTTCAGTATCATTCTATTGTCAGGTGAGCGATACAGGCTCAGTGGGCTGAGCCTCTAGTTCAGTTTTAGCTTAGAACTATATAAAAATAAATTCAAGAATTTGATTTGAACCAGTAAATTAAAATTTTCACTTTGTGGGCTGAGATTATATACATTACATCAAGAAAAAGCAATGCCGCTCTGTGAAGTCTTTATCATCAATGCCACTCTGATATATACATGTAAATACTATATGCCACTCTCAGATGTCTTTATCCTGAATGCCAGTCTGTGAATACTTTATCCTCAATGCCACTCTGTGAAATCTTTATCGTGAATGCCACTCTGATATCTTTATCATGGATGTCACTCTCTGGTGTCTTTATCCTCAATGCCACTCTGATATATACATGTACATGTATATACTAAATGCCACTCTGATGTTTTTATCTTGAATGCCACTCTCTGATGTCTTCATTCCTGGAGATCTGTGATATCTTTATCCCAAATGCCACTTGGAATTATTTATCCTGAATGCTGCAAGCAACTACCAACAATTTCCCATTTTATTTTAACAATTATTTGAAGATCAGTAACCAAAAAGTACATAGCGGTTTATTAAACTAAAAGTGTCAATTGTTAATTTTATTTAACTTTACATGTATAATATAGTTCTGAAGAGATTTGGAGGTAAGATCCTGAGAATTGAATGCAAATATTTTAGTATAGCGACTTCTAGACTGTTGGAAACTAGGCATTTTAAGCTAGACTTTATTCCAGCACCATGTATTCCACTCATATACTAACAATTTATTTAGATAAATATTAAACTTCCTATTGTGGTGGCAGAAATATTTTACATTTGAGGTGACTGTGTATTTTAGTGAGTGATTGAGTGATTGTTCTTTAATGCCAATTCAGCAATTTTTCAGCTATATCATGACGAGAACAAGTTAATTTCAATGAAATGATGATGAGTCCGCTTTGTACTAGACCAACACGCTTAGTTGGATTTTTATAGTGACGCCCCATTATACTGATTCCGAGCCAACCAGTCTTTGCTCTTTCTCCGTAATGCTGCGTGCTTAGCGGAAAAGCAACAAATACCAATTTTATAGTCTTTGGTTTGACTCGATCGACCGCACTGGAGATGAGAATGTTAACCATTACACCACTGATGCCGTTCCTGTGTGTATTTGAACATTGTCAATCTGTTTGTGACAAAAGAAAAAACTTGATTGTGATTTTTGTGTTAATAAAAAAAAGTATAGCCAATCAGAAGACAGTTTCCTGTGTATACAGTGGTCTGATTGAAGGGTATTTTAGTACAAGTATTGAACTCATGCTTAAAACGTTTTATGACTGCAAAGCCTGTTCTTATAATTACACTTTTAAAGTTGCAGGTTTCTAAACCATTACTTAAGATCTGATCTTTTCATGATTAAATTAAAAAAAATAATTTTCATTATTAAATTTTGAAAAAAAGAATAATTTTCATGATTAAAAAAAAATGTCCTGTCAGAGATTTTATGTCGACTTTAATACGAATCATTTTTTTAATCCTCCAAATTTCTCGTAACCGTTACAGTTAGCTTAGTTATACATGGCACAATTTTTGATAATTTTTAGGTGCTAATTTTGATTTTGAGAAATTTTTTCTATATTATACAAAAAAGCAGAAATTTCTGTAAAATATTCAGTGTTATATCAGTGTTTTCCCTAAGAACAGGCAGCAGGCCAAATTGCCTGGTTCAAGCACTTTTTTGGTTGTTTCAAATCATAACTTTTATATAGAAATGTACTTGGAAATCCAAGTGTGGCCTGTTCAAAGTTGCCTTTGACCTCTTACAATGTAGCTTGTATTATGTGGTGTGAAAAAATGTGGAAATGGCTGTTTGGTCTTATAATTTATGAGATCTTCTTTGGCTTAATCGAATATCAACCATTTCTAACACTTGTACAGTACTAGCAAGGTGTTGTTGTTAGAAAACACTGTTAAGGGTCTGACATCAGTGATTCACATTGGAACACTATGTTACCGTGGTGAATAATGATGTTTTTTAGACATGACACTTACTATAACGATCTTGTCAGTATATAGTCAAACCTACCCATGCGGTCACCTCTATTAAGCAGTGACCTGTATTAACAGGTTACCTTTCTGTTGTCCTGTCATAGAAAAATTGATATGAATTTAACATCTTTTAAGAGTTCACCTGTCTTAGAAGACCATTTTTTCTTTTTCCAAAGGTGACCTTTTAACACAGGTTTGATTGTATGTCTATGCAATATACAGGATCATGTAATTTGCTGGTGTTTCACCAGCCTTCACACTGCAAAAACACTATGAAAATCACTGGGAAGGGTGAATTTCAACAGACACACCTTGTTAGTACTGTACCTCATCATTTATCATTTTTCTAACTTCTATATATTATGCATGCTGGAATGTCTGTTAACTATGGCACTTTTGAGTTTAGATTTGCTAAGATACCCTTAAGTGATGAATGAGGGAGTTTTTATTTAAATTGGTGCTTAATCTGAAGAGTATTATGGTTTTATATCATAATTTTACGTCATTTGAAAGATTTTAGTTGTTTTACATCAAATTAGCAAATTTTCAGCTATATCATGGAAAAAAACAAGCTGCATTCAATGAAATAATGATGTCCGCTTTGTACTAGCTAGACCAACACACTTAATTGGATCTTTAGCTAGAACACTGAAACATCAACTCAGACACATGATGCCGATTCCAAGCCAACTAGTGGTTGTGTAAGACATAATAGTGTCCTGTGAAATTGTGTCCGGTTGTGTTATATTTGTAATGAAAAACCTTACACAGACCAAACGAAGTCATCGCTGTGCTTTATTCCGTCCTCAGACTTTATCATAGGAGACAATTGTAAGGGCGGACACTATTTAACAAGGTTACAGTTGTTCTTCCTCCTTAATGCTGCAAGCTTAGTGCAGAAGCATCAAATACCAATTTCATAGTCTTTGGATTGACCTTACAGGGGCTTGAACCCACGATCTACCACACTCACGCCAAGCATGCTAACCATTACACCACCGATGTGGTTTAAGATTAGGTGAGCTGTATTTCAGCTACCAGAGCAAGATTATTTAAACAATGCACCATCTAAGTAAAATGGTGGGCACTAGGATGAACCTTAATTATGAACAAATAATTGATTGCCACAAGGAA
>MJUT01039646.1:1413-14333 GCA_002080005.1 Gigantidas platifrons
AACATTTTTACAATAAACGTGACAGAACACCATGCAAAAAATAAGAAACAGTAGATTATGTTAAATAATACAATTACTAATACAACAAAATTAAAGTAAAGCACTAATGTTTTTTAGGAACAAAGCCAGTCTCTTGTATAATTCAGTATTACATATTGAAAAAAGCCTATACATTTTTTCTCGACTTGGATAAATACTATAATAACGATGCAAATACCTATCTCTAAGACTAGAAATATCATTATTGCTACAGCAAAATAGGAAATGGTATTCATCACCAATAAGGTTAATGTTACACAGATGACAAAAGCGCTCTTCTCTAGGTATATTATACCAACTACCTGTTTCTAAAGGAAAACGTATGTTTGATGTTCTCATTTTCGTTATCCAAATTCTATGAGTATAAGAGAGACGAAGTAAATAGTTTTCAATTTCAAAATCTTTTTTAAACATGGAATAAAATAACCCACGAGAAGCATTGTGCATCTCACTAAACCATTTTTGAATAAATTGATCACAAATACCTTTATCGCAAACTGCAAACTGTGAAGTAAATATATAACCCATACCAGTATCATTAAATACATTTTCCACAAAATTTATCCACTTAATGTTATACGGACTTCCCGTTTTCAATGCCAGCATTAATCTATAAAGAATGCTACTAAGTTTTGACTCGTTCAATAGTAATTTGCACCAAAAAGATATCATTTTTAATTTAATTCGAATATCAATGTATTTGTATCTATATTTTTGTAGATCGGACGCAATGTATATCGGAACCACAGGTTAATTTTCTATTGTATTTTGTCATATATGCTTACCTGATACATGAGTGAATAGGCAATCGGATTTTAAATACCTTCCTGTTTTGTTACTAAATTTACTGAGCTCAAAAACACAGGTGAAGTCCCTGTAAAATTTATCTATTAAAATATGTGTAAGAGGTAGGGGAGTGAGATCATTTGGAGCCTATACCTTAATAATGATGAAATCAAAAAGTATCATATATTGATTATGGGTAGTTTCCCTTTAGTGCGGTAAGAGTTATCTAATTTCGATTTTTCATCCCATTAGTTAATTAGGATAGTGAATTTCGAATTTTCGAATGTCAAATCTTGAATGTCGAATGATCCTTCTGTGCTTTGGTACTTAATTGCTTCTATTAATCTATTTTTTTTCATTGATGACATCTTATTTGAACCACTGAACTGTAAGCAATCGTTGTCTTTTATTTTTCTCTTGATATTAGACATCAACATAAGATACAGAATTCCAGCATATCTTGCTATAATCTTTCAAAATATAAAATCTGGAACTGAAAATACAGATAAACAGAACGAATACAAGTATACAAAATGATACGACTAAATGGCAGTAATATTGTTGGTTTATATCATTTGGATATATTTAGAGCAATTGGGGGGCCGTGTTAATCAAAGATTTAATCAAATGAAAAAACAAAAATCCTACACGGTCGGAACAGTTCTAAAATCCAAAGTAAAATCGTTGCTCGCTAACTTTCCTGTCTTGGTAAAGAGTGGCGGGATTAAGCCAATGTTATAGGCGCAACCCTCTCCTTTTAGTGAAATACCTTAATTAAATGATTCCTCTATTGTAGAATTTAAAAAAAAAACCAATTGCGGTTACAGACACTACATGAATATCAAGCCATGATAAAAGTTTGTTTTTATTTATCAACACTTGAGTTGTGGATGTACATATTATGTGATTTTACTAATCTAGCGAAATTATACAACTTTACCGATTTGAAATTATGATCTATTATATTTGCAAAATGTATAAAAATCAAATATTTAAAACAATGTATAATAATTATAGGATGTCCGGTTCCTTTGTATCTGGTTGTGCCAATGTTTTACAAAATCATTTCAATAGTAATCACGGAAATATTTAAACTACGAAACAAATGTATTTAAAAACTAATTTATCTTCTTTATCCTACAACTACAGCTCATGTTAAAATTATAGGCTTCTACATAATAAAGTCATTAGAACTGAGGACAGAAGTCTCTTAATTTGTTCATGATAAATTGAGATATCTTGTTTACATTGTATTTTGTTGTTGTTGTTGTTTATTTTTTTTTTCCTGGTCACAAACATGTATGGATGTTTATTTGACAATAAAATTATTATTATTATTAACAACTGAAGTACACGTGCTTTGGAGCACATGTCATTATTTTGAGAGATATTTAAATCTCAACTAATAATAACTATAACCCTTTAAAGGTTGAGAGTTTAAAGTTATAATATAAGATTGCACGGACAGTTTTATGCGGCAATAGTTTACATGTAAAATGTAATTACTTCTCATGGTCATTCGAAGCTCAGTCACAGTGCAGTAGAGTTCGTTTTCATATAAAGCGATGTCGGAAAGCAGCAATGGTAATTCGGTTAATATGCAACCACAGCCACAAGTTGTAACAGGTGAGCACCAGACCCCGCACCTACTTCTGATATAGCGGACGCTTTTCATCTATTCCGTGATTATTTAGACTAAATTAATTGATTTAAAATCAGATTTGGCTTCCGAGCAGGACAAATTATCGAAACAAATCAAGGAAGAGGCCGGCATTAAGTTCAAAAAAGAGGGAAACGGGATTCAGTATAGATTTAACGAAGAGATTCTCGGTGGCCTATTGAAAGTTCACAAGTACGTGAATGATTCTGCATCCGTTGGCATTGTTTCTGAATTAATTCCCAAACTCAAGGCAAGAAATAAACTGATAAGAATTGCAGATTCTTCCGCTGGGGGTTGGGCTACTGCTAAAGAATACCAGTCGAATGTCATCGCTGACGACTCAGATGATGAAAAGAAAATTAGGCAAGCCGAGGGCCGTGCCCTTAAATCCTTCAAAGAAAAATCAAAACCTCGTCCGGCACCATATAATAGGCCTATTCAGACACCAGTTGAAACTGCTCCTAACCCTGCATATTCTCAGCTATATAGTCGCCATCAACCTATGCAGCCCTTTCGTGCAGCCACCGGGCGGCGTGCGCCGTCCGCATTGGACATGTGTCACCAATGCAAAAAGTTTGGACAGTGGAGGAAGAACTGTCCCTTCAACAAGTTCCAGCAAGGTACCTCAAACAACGCTCAAGGACAAGCCGGCCAACGTTTCTAACTCGGTATTTAATGACAAGTATTGTATTGAGAGTAATTTTATTTTTCCGGAATGGGGGGTCTGATGATTTGCTTGATTATTCAATTTTCTTAGAACAAGTAACGGTAAGCTTTTTTGAGAATCTAGAGAATAGAGTTTTCAAAGGAGTAAAGGGTAACTTGGTAAAACACATAGATTTTTGGCACGGCATTGGTGCTTCCGAATTTGTTATTAATACTATTAAAGAAGGGTATATTATCCCGTTTTTACAAACACCAAAACAAATGCATTGTAGAAATAATAAATCCGCATTCGTTCATGAAAAATTTGTTGATGACGCTATCTCGGAGTTAGTAGAGTCAGGTTGCGTTAAGCTTGTACCGTTCACACCTTACATAGTCAATCCTTTGAGTGTCGCGCTTAACAAATCTGCCAAACCTAGATTGATTTTAGACCTGAGTATTCTCAATAAAAATGTCAGAAAAGATAAGTTCAAATTTGAAGATTGGAAAATTGCTATCCAATACTTTGCTAAAGACCAATTCCTGTATAAATTTGACTTAAAAAGCGGTTATCACCATTTTGATATTTGTCCGCAACAACACACTTACTTGGGATTTTCTTGGAGGAATCATTACTATTGCTTTACTGTTTTACCGTTCGGTTTGTCCTCGGCACCTTACATTTTTTCCAAATGTTTAAGAGAGATGGTTAAATATTGGCGTAGAAATTCTATAAAAATCGTTTTGTATCTTGACGATGGTTTTGGAATGGCCCATGGTAAAGATGAATGTCAAAAAGATGCTCTATTTGTTAAAGAGAGTTTAAATTCTGCCGGTTTTTTGATAAATGAACAAAAATCTATTTTTTCTCCAGTTAAAGAGCTGGAGTGGCTTGGCATTATTTGGAATTCTTCTGAATTTTTAGTAAAAATTCCTGAAAGACGTATAGATGATATGCTTCGGGCGTTACAAATAGGTTTATCAGATTTTTCATCTTTGACAGCCAGAAAATTAGCTCAGATTGTTGGTAGGATTATTTCTATGTCTCCCGTTATTAACAACATTTCAAGGCTTATGACAAGATATAGTTATATGTGTATAGAGAGCAGGATTACTTGGGATTCAATTTTAAACACGACATTCCCAGATTTAGTGTATGACGAGTTTTTGTTTTGGTTAGAAAATATCATAAAAATCAATTTTAAGAAGCTCGATTTTTATAGCAAGTCTACTGCTATAGTTTTTTCAGACGCCAGTAATGTCGCATGTGGGGCTTACACTGTTGATATAGATCATAGAATATTTCATCGAATGTGGAACGATTCCGAGACATCGAAAAGTTCGACGTGGAGAGAAATGAAAGCAATTGAGCAAGCTTTATTATCATTTAGAAATGTTTTTGAAGGTAAAACATTGAAATGGTTTACAGATAACCAAAATTGTGTGAGAATAGTCAAGTCGGGCAGTATGAAGTTTTAGCTGCAAACTATTGCAAAATCTATATTTTTTGTTTGTTCACAGCGAGGTATATCCATAGATGTACAATGGATTCCTCGATCAGAAAATACGTTAGCAGATTACATTCGCAAAATGATCGACCACGAAGATTGGGGCGTTTCTTTTTAATTTTTTCATTTCATTGATGAAATGTGGGGTCCTCACAACATTGATCGCTTTGCTAGTCATATCAATACAAAATTACCTCGCTTTAATTCCCTGTTTTGGAATTCAACAAGTGAATATTGACGCATTCACTCAAGATTGGTCTCAAGAAAACAATTGGCTCGTACCGCCTATTTACTCAGTTCTTCCGAGTTTTCAAACATTTAATAGCTTGTAAAGCAGCTGGTACTTTAATTGTCCCAAAGTGGACTTCTGCAGCCTTTTGGCCTTATATTTTTCAAAAGGATTTAGTATTTCAAGCTTACGTAGTTGATGTTATAGAATTTAAGGACCCGTCTGGTATATTTATTCAAGGGTCTAACCCAAATTCTATCTTCGGGTCGAAATGTTTCTCATCGCCAGTGTTGGCTATCAGAATTAAAGCTTAATTCAAATTGAGACATGGCACTATGCACAATGCATTAGTAGCATGGTCCTTGTGGTTGACATGGCCTAAAGGGAGGCATGGTCTGAACGGAGCATGGTCCTATGGTTTAGTACTATAGTAGACACGGCTCGTATATTATTTAAGTGTTAAAATGTACAGAATTTTAGATTATTTGATATGTTTTTATATTTGTATAACGTTTATACATTTTTCAGCCATCTTCCGATCTGATAGATGGAAGGAAATAGAATCCACCAATCTCAACAGTCATTTATCTGGTCTTGCCTGCAAATTACCACAGTACTGTTCATCTTCTAGAAGTGACAACACAACGAAACCTTACAAATATGCATTTGATGCTTGGACTAAATGGTGTGTATTTAACAATATTTGTAGTTTACCTGGCTCAGACATTCATGTTTCACTCTATTTAATAGAAAACGCAGAATATGCTCACTCAGATGGCAAGATTAATAATATTTTCTATGCCATAAGTTGGGCACATAAACTTGCTGGGTTACCAGATCCATGTAAATTAAATTTAGTTATTTCTTTGAGAGAAGGGGCTTTACGTTTGATTGGCCATTCTCTTAGTAAGAAGGAGCCTATTACTCCTGACATTTTAAAACACATTGTGTTATTGTATGGAAAAGACAATGTCAACCTTAAGGATTTAAGAGTAGCATATATGTGTCTTTTATCATTTTCAGGTTTTTTGCGCTTTTCTGAATTGGCTAATTTGAAGAGAAATAATATTATTTTCTCTGATTCTCATGTTAAGCTTCATCTTGAACAGAGTAAAACAGATATTTATAGAGAGAGTAAAGATGTTCTTATTTCTAGAACTTTAAATAGTACATGTCTTGTGAATATGCTGCAAAGATACCTCATTTCAGCTGATATTTCTGACAACAATACAGATTATATTTTTCGTGGCTTAGTTTATTGTAAGAGTGTAGATTCATACAAACTTCGTAAAACGGGAAAGCTTTCATACACTTCAGCAAGGGATATATTGTTATCTGCATTAAATAATTTGGGATTAGATAAGACAAAGTATGGTCTTCACAGTCTTAGAACAGGCGGGGCTACTGCCGCTGCGTCTGCAAATATTGAGGATAGAATTTTCAAAAAACACGGTAGATGGAAGAGTGATCGAGCAAAAGATGGCTATGTAAAAGAAAACATACAAGAAAGATTGTCAGTTACAAAAAATCTAGGCATTTAGTTTAATTAGTAATTTTGAAGTTTTTTTTTTTTTTTTCCATTATCTTATTTTTTTATTATATTTTACACACATTTTGACATATTTTCCCTTCCTTTGTTTTATTCGAAACTTTGCTGCACTCGTCTAGGCGAGCTGTTCCCATAAGTATGTGTTCTTGTTTTTGTTCATAAATACTTTGTGTTCGGTTGAGGCCACGAATTAGAACATAATTATAATTATAATATATTGTTGTGGTAAGTTAATATTGTTTACCTTTATCTCTCTGTATTACTGAGTGAATGATTGTTCTTTAACGCCAAGTGAGCAATTGTTCAGCTTTATCATGACGAAAATAATTTATATGATTAGATGAGATTATGATGATGTCCGCTTTGTACTAGGCCAATACAATTTTTATAGGCTAGCTCACTGAAACAACAGTCCTCAGGTAGACGTGTCGCTCCACTCGGATACATTTTTCTGATTCCACGCCAACCAGTCTTTGCTCTTACTCCTTAATGCTGCGTGCTTAGTGGAGAAGCAACAAATACCAACTTAGTCTTTGATTTGACCTGACATGGGATCGAACCCACAACCTGCCACACTCAAAGCGAACACGAAAACCATTACTCCACTGATGTAGTTTTTTTGTACTTCTGTGAATAATTTGTTTATTTTTCCAAATTAATATGTCTCATCTCTTTTAGTTTATAAGATGTTCAAATAATATTTTTCATGGATTTCCACTGTTTATATTCATATAGTTTGACAAGTATGAACAGTACAATAGCAGAGTCAATGAATGCTCGTAGTTAAACGACTACTAGCTACTGCTAGGAAGGTATAATATGTTGGTAAAAGACCATTACTCTTTAGACAGTATAATAGCAGAGTCAATGAATGCTCGTAGTTAAACGACTACAAGCTACTGCTAGGAAGGTATAATATGTTGGTAAAAGAACATTACTCTTTAGACAGTACAATAACAGAGTCAATGAATGCTCGTAGTTAAACAACTACTAGCTACTGCTAGGAAGGTATAATATGTTGGTAAAAGAACATTACTCTTTTGACAAAACAAAATCATAACTGATACTTATAACATATTTAATATCAATCAATCATAAACATATAGTTGGAGTTTTTGTTTCGATATTTTGTGAGGGAAGTTTGAAGAAACCAAAGTGGTGAAAGGAGTACAAACAATACAATGACCAAAGAGGTTATCACAAGTCGTGAAAGGAGTACAAACAATACAATGGCCAAAGAGGTTATTACAAGTCGTGAAAGGAGTACAAACAATACAATGGCCAAAGAGGTTATCACAAGTCGTGAAAGGAGTACAAACAATACAATGACCGACAAAATTACAAACAATAATATGCAATCTACTACCCAGAAAACTAAAGATTGAGCAACACTATAAACTGGTGGTGAACTAGGGTGCATCGAAAGCACTTCCTGCTAGACTAATGACAATCACCGTGCTGCTGTCAATAATTTGTTCTTTTAATCTTATCTTGAAATCATTGTTGTTGCTTTGCTCCTTTGGATGATGATGATGATGATGATGATGATGATTCGGTGTACTGTCCATAATATTGATATTCTTTATTATATGACGGAGCTGGATTCGGAAAACAAATTGAATCTATTTTCATCATCTTGCGTGAAACATATCTTTCAAATTCAAAACGACAATCACATATATAGGCATACTAAGAAACTTAGTATCCCACAATTACAAGAACAGCTATGTCAAGCAGTATAAATGATTCCTAGCCATTTTGTTTTTATTGGAATAATCAAGCAGTCCAAATTATTCCTCTCCAGCTTTGGTGTTATTTGTATATTCTCGAAGGTTCTAAATATACTATTTAAATATAATTGTTCAATTGGTTATGTGATCTAATGAGTATGTGTATGATAATACTGGATACTAGAGCGTTGGAAGACTATTGGTGTTTGTTGCAAATTACCTGTCAATACTCTAGAATGTATGTTATAAATCCACATTAAGTCATTGACACATTAATGGGTGACATGTGTGGAGCAGGGGAATTCTAGTTCCCTTCAGAAACAAGTATTTCTACTTAGTTGTATGCCGTGTTCTCTGGTAATTTTGTACTTTTTTACCTTTGTATTTTTGCTCAACTAGGAAATGTCTCGAGTACGTATTTTTGTGTGATTTAGATTTATATACATGCGGTTTTTTCCTACAGAAATAGAGCTGTTGGCACATAATGTTCTGGTATGGACAAGTATGTACACTGCTTTTAGTATTACAAGGTAGGTATATAAAATCTTCGAAAGTATAAACTGCTTGAGCAACGATTTCCACAAACGATAGATGAAAAACAGAGAATAATGTGTGTTTATTTTTCACACCAAGCATTTTGTAATAGTGGGCATAATGTTTGCGACTAGAAAACAACAATAAAAAAACAAAAAGAAAAAGAAACAAAAGAAGAACATCCCNCCCCCCCCCCCCCCCCCCGAAAATAAATTGTAAAGATGAAGCATTAGCTGTATATTCTAATAAATGATGAGTGGAGTTTGAACACCTCCTCTATGCAAAATGTGCAGTCAGTCCTACCTTTTAGCACTTGTATGTAGGTAGTCTTTGGGAATCTTGCTGCACCCATGTACACACTCCTATTATGAAGTACAATTTTCCAACAATTACCACTACAATCCATGGCGGTAATCCGGAAGGGCGGCAAGCAGTGCCTGTTCCACTAGTGGCACATGTCGTGTTACTGTTATTTATTTTGGGGACACCAGTATTAGTAAATAAATACAAATAGCATTAATAAATCATGAACCTCCTACACAACAAATAGGAGTAAAGACTCTATATGGAAATTGCAACGGACATCTCTACATGGAGCTAAAGACGTGAAGGCTTGTAATTGAACCCCACTTGGGGTGAACTTAGGAAGGGTGAGCCGTTTCTATTCTACTAGTGACACCAGTCGTGTTAGTCTTAGTTAAAAAAAATCTGGTGATGAGTCATGAAAGAGGAAAGGACGGTGGAATTGTGACTATAACAAACGGAACAAATCCGTGCTAATCTGAGACACAGATATTCCGTAATGGTTTACCAAGTCAAGATAGCGACAGTAAAACTTTTCAAGTAATAACTTTAGCTTAACCACTAGGAACACTTTGTTCAGTAGTTACCTCGTTAGCAGCAACCCTCTATCAATGCAATCCTGATAAGGACCACCATATCTGAAGTATCATATAAATTGAGAGATGCATACGCCATATGCAGGTGTTACTGGATTGCTGCTACATATAAATGGAAAGTTAAGTCTGTTGGTTCTCTACTTTTTTCGAAGTGAATATAAAAACATTCGTTATACCGGTACTTGGATAAACAAAATTTCCTTCAATAATGTTTTCAAGATCTAAATTACACCATAAATGAAATAGATATTGCTATCAAGTAATTAACAACTTCTGTGTCGTGAAGATTAAATATATATATGTATGAATAATATTCAAGATATATAATATATAAAGTTATTCAGCCGGTTATATGTGAGGGTTGGCTTTATGTGAAAAGTACTTACAGGAACCCATCATTCCACTAAGAGGGGAGGTTTGGGCCCTTAAAACTAGTTTTACCTCGATACTTTTTATTGAAGTGCCTGTACCAAGCCAGGAAGGTGGTGGTCATGTGTGTGGGTGTCAATTTTGCCTATTCTTTGATTTTGTTTTCGGATTTTGGAACTGTTTCGCTGACAGTATGGTAGTTTTTCCCCTCATTTTATTGGTTATTAAACACACGTCATACCAACATATTATATATGAGTCATGAAAATATTTATTGCAATACTAAACTGATATACCGGTATTCTATAGTTTTGGACACTACACAACTTCTACATAGGCACAAAACTAACATTGGAAACAATTGGCAAAAATTGATTTGTCAGTACTCATGAGTTCTGTAACAAGTCGGTTCTTTGGTTTTCTAACTTAAAATATTAAATGCTTAAAATGCTAGACCTCAACTGATTTAGCCTAGCATGTGTATACATGTATATTAGTGTTTGTTCTTCGATCGTCTAATTCCCTCTTAGTATCTTCATACAAACTATTCTTAAGGTGGTATTGGGTATGTACTCTCGAATGTTTTGAACGTTTTTACTTTTCGTACTTCCTGATCATGATTTAAGTTACCGAATTGCCATCTGGTTATGCACTTAATACATTATGAGTATCTGAATGTCCTTCCCACATTGATACGGTAGTATCCCCTCTTATATAAGACCACCTCTTCTGGAATGATTAGGTGTCCTTGTAAGAAAGGGTGACATCTCTTTAATTAGTATTTTACTATCTCAGTGTTTCTATAAAATCTGGCCTGTTATGTAGGGTGGTCTTTGGCAAGAGGGTTCCTATGCAATGGGGACTAATGGCATGGGTTCGCGCCCGGCTTTGCAAATTACAAAAAGGGTGCACTCGACTCGCAGCCGCAAGTGATAAAGCTTGCCAGTTGCTTGTCAATGGTCGGTGGTTCTCTCCGCGTACTCCGGCTTCTTCTACCAAAATAAAACGTCTATGACTATGGCTATTGGGCCCTTCAGAGATTCACATACCTTTTTCTGGCTCTCCGGGCCCCGGGCCGATGTACCGGCTGAACCCCTCCCGATAGACCCTGATCACATGAGAAAGGCTTGATATATGTTTTTTTTTTTTTTTTTTTTGTTTATTTTGTGTTGAATTAATAGCAACATATAAAAGACAGTCCATATTCAACATATATTCGTTCTACATGTGCTTGTTTTAATATTACAGGGTGTCATGGTATTAACAGATCGAACACAGTTATTTACGCTGATATTGGAGATACAGTAATATTGGCCAGCAATACTTCAAGCAACAATCAAACAACTGGTGTTTCTTGGAGAAGAAATGGCAAACTTTTATCTGATGGAGGCAAAATCAGCCATTTCATTAATGATACCGACAACATATCAATAGTCGGTGATCCTTCAATCGGAGAATACAATTTGAAAATATCAAATCTGACTAGCAATAATTTCGGCAACTACACTTGTGAGGCTGCGATTGATGGAAATACATACGAAATGGATTATTTTCTTATTGACAATAAAGGTAAATTAATGCACAATATCAAGTTTAAAGTGCAATTGTTTCATCATAAGCACAGGGCGTAGAAGCCGGTGGGATTGGGAAAAGGGGGCACTTGCCCCCTCCCACTTTCAAGTTCGGTGGTGGACAAAGCTATGTCTTTGCCCCGCCCATTTCCACTCTTTTTGGCAAAAAATGTAGAAAAGTCTGAATAATTAGCATGGAAGCAAAATATTTTCAGTAGAAACAGCAGAAAGAGGAACCGATCCCAACCTAAAATGTGTCCCCACTTTCCGGTCCTCTCCTATCCCTCTGAAGCAAGGAGCACCATTATGCTAAGATAAATATCACCATCACTTGACGCCTTTCGCCCGTCCTCTGTCCACTTGCCTGTCCGCAAGCATTACATATTTTAATCTTCTCTGAAACCACTGACCCCCTTGAACAGATACTTTGTCGTAATGATGTATATGAGGTCCTACACAGAAATAAGAAATTCCTCATTTCGACTTCTTCGTTGTGGGCAAACATGACCATTATTGATAATTCTTATCTGTTTAGAGAATTTGTTTTTAGATTTGCCAAAGCTGAACTTACATAGTACGAATGATGTTGTGAAGTCTTCTTCAAAGATTCCTAATTTAATCTTGTTTCGTTGAGGAACATGGTGGAGATGGACAATTATTATTTCTGATTTGCAGATTATACTACAAGTTCACATTATTTGTTACCTTTTGACAAATAGTGCTTAAGGGTTCTCTACAGATTTCTCTTTTGTTTTAATTTAGCACACAACATAACTGCAATTTACAATTTCTATTAAAACCTTATTGTCTGACATTACACATCTCAATGACTTCGTTACCCAGTAGTCTGACATTACACATCTCAATGACTTCGTAACCCAGTAAGCTGACATTATACATCTCAATGACTTCGTTACCCAGTAGTCTGACATTACACATCTCAATGACTTCGTTACCCAGTAAGCTGACATTACACATCTCAATGACTTCGTAACCCAGTAGAAAGTATGAATGCGAGGTGATCTACATAGAAAAATTTCGAAAAAAAAAAGAAAAAACAAAATGAGGCCAAAGTGTAAGAAAATAGGTTTTTCATTTACATTTATACTATGCCAGTATTCTTGTATTTGGGAACTGGTTCTGTCTATATCAGACTTGAAGGTCTTTTCATTCTTTCAACTAACAAAATTCAAGGGATATTGCAATATCTACCTCAGTTTATGATTTACTTTTCTAGAACCTTTAGACCTCGTTTAGATTTGTATTTAATTACACATCAATTCCATTATACAGTCAAACCTGCATAGGACCGGAATGTGATGGGACCAACTTGATAAGCAGATCGCAAATAGGCGGAAGCTTCAAGCCATGACCGAAAGTGGAGGATAAGCTTTCGAAAGA
>MJUT01039646.1:31141-42815 GCA_002080005.1 Gigantidas platifrons
TTTAATTAACCGGTCCTAGGAAGTTTGATCATGCAAAGTCACAATTTGTAATTAGAATAGGTAACGTTCCTTTCATATGAAACTCTTTAGGATTTTCTGCATTAAAGGAACATTTCAACTCTATATATCATAACTTCACCCATTTTCGATGGTTTCACTTCTTCTTCTTCCAATCAGGTACTGACCATTTTCAGGTATAATCGTACCGGCGCATGGTGCAGGGACAACTGAACAAGTGTGATTAAAAATTTTCTATTTACAGTGCATCTAAAAACATCTTGTATNGTATGTTGGGTTGCGGAAATAACGTAAAAGTATCACGTATCAATGGAATGTCATTTCCAATTGGATTAGTTTACATAAATAATGATCTAAAAAAATAATCATATACATTATATTTCAATGACCTCTGCTCTGGCTCTAGTCCTATAACATAGAACCTCGCACGTCGATATTTTCATTTTATATTATCGTTTTATATTCATTTTTTATTGTTTTTGCTATTTTTCTTTTTTTTTTTACTATTTTTTTTTGGTCAATATGGTGCGAGGTCCTATCGGAAGATCACAGGCGCTTGTGTAGAGTCAAAAATATGCTCGCTATGTACCTAAAATACCACAAGGCCGGACTCACTCCCACTACCCCTGTCACTTCAACCGCTATTTCCCCTGTCAAAATGTTGATAGAACACAAATCGCCTACTGATTTGCGTAGTGAAATGATTTTTCTTCAAGGAAAATCCGTTTTTTATATCTTTCTACCTTCTGCACCCCCATACTGACAGATAATCCTCCGATTTTGTTGATACACNAATGATGGTCTTACTAAGGTTTGGTAACATAGGGCTTTTGTCTCAGGTGGGCACTGATGTAGATTGCGCCTCAGGAAGGCAATGGTGGAGTTAGCCTTCTTCGTTACCTCCCCTATGTGATGGTTCCATTTAAGTCCCTTGTGTAGATGTATACCAAGGTATTTGGCTGTGTCTACTACCTCCAAGACATGCCCATGAATGTTGTAAGGCATGTCGACCACCTTTCTTTTGTTGGTAAAGTGTAGTATTTGACATTTTTGGGGGTGAAATTCCATCAACCACTCATTTTCCCATCTCTGCAGTTCGTCGAGGTCTTCTTGTAACTTGATGGCATCATCCTTATCCTTGATGGTACGGTATAAGGCGCAGTCATCAGCAAAAAGGCAGACTGTTGACTTCTCAGAAACATAGTCTGGCAGGTCGTTTATAAAGAGTAGAAAAAGCAATGGACCAAGTACGCTGCCTTGTGGAATGCCAGACTGGACTGGAGCTGTCTCAGATTTAGTACCCTCCAGCAGAACTAGTTGAGTGCGTCCACCAAGGAAGTCTTTAATCCACTTCAAGTTTTCCCCTCTTATGCCATAGTAGTTCAGTTTGTAGAGTAGGCGCTCATGTGGAACCTTGTCGAATGCTTTCGAGAAGTCAAGGAGTATGACATCTGTTTGTCCTGAACTATCAATATTTGTGGCAAGGTCTTGTACTGTCAGAATAAGCTGGCTTTCGCAAGATCGTCGTTTGCGAAAGCCGTGTTGAGCATCATTCAGGATTTTTTTCTCGTCAAGGTGTTTTGAGATATTGCTACACAGTATATGTTCCATCAGCTTACACACCACTGATGTCAGTGAGACAGGCCTGTAGTTCTCTGCCTTACTCTTGTTATGATTGATCGGTTCAAAGTACAAAGGTCAGTAGTCCGAGATTCCTCTGCCGTTCGACGACTATTTACATCTTGCTGTTGTCGAACGTCAGAGCGCTCTCCATAATGAAAACAGCGGATTTCCTCCCCATCTCATCCGTGGCACATTTCTACGTTTTGTGGCTATCAGATTTTATTTTCTATCTAAAACCTAATATATATCGCTTCACCAATCATTTTTCTATTCATTCATAACCATTGCGGTAATCGTAGTTCTCTCGAAGTCACTTGATAAATATTTCAAAATGACGAAATCATATGGTCTGGGGGAAATTGTGCTGTAATGGAGTGTAACACCAATTTCTGAGGGCAAGATGGTTATGAATGAATAGAAAAATGATTGGTGAAGCGATATATATTAGGGTTTTAGATAGAAAATAAAATCTGATAGCCACAAAACGTAGAAATGTGCCACGGCTGAGATGGGGAGGAAAATCCGCTGTTTTCATTATGGAGAGCGCTCTGACGTTCGACAACAGCAAGATGTAAATAGTCGTCGAACGGCAGAGGAATCTCGGACTAAAAGGTCAGTAACTTGACACTAACAGTATGTTGGGTTGCGGAAATAACGTAAAAGTATCACGTATCAATGGAATGTCATTTCCAATTGGATTAGTTTACATAAATAATGATCTAAAAAAATAATCATATACATTATATTTCAATGACCTCTGGCTCTGCAGTTCGTTAATACGTTATGAAAACAAACTGACACATTTTTTTTTGTCCTGTCATGAATGCATGGTTTCTTCTTCTTTCTCTTCTTTACATTTCTAGCCATCCTTCACTACTGAAGATTATTGGCCGAGCGCCGTATCAAATTTAGTTATATATAAAGTTTAACATATATACAATAAATCAAAGGTTAAAACTATATACATTTGATAACTACTATGAGTATGAGTGATTATGGTGTGAAAATTGGAATCAAGGCAGATACTGGGATCATGCTCTTGAAACCGTCAACTGTGTCTGCAGTGGTAAATGTTGTAGGCAGTTGATTCCAAAGTGTGATAGACCTGGGGAAGAATGAGTATTTGTAGCAGTCTTTTGATGTCTGTATGTGCCTGAATGAATTTGGATTTGTGTGTCTGGTTCTGGTGTCAACTGGAATTAATAGATTTGAATATGGTATGGCAACTAAATGGTGTATGACTTTGTAAAAGAATATGAGTCTGTACCTTATGCGGTGCACCTCAAGTGGGGCCCAATTCAAGTCAGACATCATATCTGTTGCAGAACTTGTATTGTGGTACCTGTTACTGACATAGCGGGCCGCTCTCCGTTGAATTTTTTCAATTTGAAGTTTTTGCTGTTGTGTGTGTGGGTCCCAAATGGTGTTACAATATTCCAATTTTGGTCGGACTAAAGCTTTCCAGTCAAATCGGCCCCAAGTCACAAAGCAAAAAAAAAAACCAGATACTTGGTGTTTATCCATATTGGTCAAGTTCAGTGTTTACTTACTATGATTATTTAGAATGACATGGTATTTCACTGAATACATTGTAACACCTTGAGTTTTATGTAATATTTTAAATGTGTTTTATTTGTTTTCAGCTGGTACAAATTGTATGAAGCCAAAAGAAGATATTATATTTCCCTTGCCCAAGACCCCTTATTATCACAGGTATTTATTAATTGTGTATTTGTCTATGTTATGTCTGGTACATTTTCCACTGCTTCATGCTTGTATAGTGCATTATATGGTGTGGTAGATCATGGGTTTGAGCTCTGGTGAGGTTAAAACAAAGACTATCAAATTGGTTCTTGTGCTCCGCTTATCACACAGCATAATGTTCCAGTTTAGAGAGGCGTGCCTCATTCCAGTGATCTGGCACTATAAAAATCCAACTAATCATGTTGGTCTATTACAAAGCAGACACCATCTTACCAAATTATAACTTGTTCTTGCCATGATATAGCTAAAATGTTGCTCACTTGGCATTAAACAACTAAACAACAATCACTCGCTTACTACAGTGTAGATGCATAGTGTCTACAATTTTGGTTATTTGTTCCCATAAATATTTAAACTAGGGCTTAATTATAAAATCTGATGATTAAGAAAATAATTTAATGGCTAAATCAATTATTTGTAACTTCCCCAATATGATTTCAAAATGGAACAAATATATTATGAAAAAAAACTTAACTAGTGCTGGTCATGGAGAAATAAAAAACACACAATATTTTGTTTTAATTATTTTCTTTTTATATTTAATTTAATTTTACTTATAAATTTACACGTATAATTCTATTGTCTGAAGTTGTAATTTGACAGCAGGATGCAACTGTAATAACTTACTATATTGTATTAATATGTGAAATCTTTACATTTTGTATATTTAAATGTAATAAGTTATTTTAAGGTTTGTTTTCTTACATATTTTGTAATTTCATTTCAGGAAAATTGAAGAACAAGATGACCAGTCAGTCAAAGAGGAACCACAACATACATATTTTCAATTCAGGAAATATTGACATGTGTGGATTAAGTGTAAATGTCTGTTGAAGACAAAAAAGCACAGCTAAATTTAACTGTAGTACAGACCAACCATTTGTTACAGATAGACATGGACATTGAAGAAGAACTTTGTTGAGAGAGATTGAACTGGGACATACTCTTACTCTGAATGTTTGGGAGAAGTGAAGAATCTTGAGTTGGGGGAAAATCAATGAAAAATGATTAAGACACTTTATTATATTGAAGTGTTAGGATGTTTATCGCCACTTTTAACAATCTTTCAGTTGTATTACAGTGCATGAAGCTCAGTTTTATTGGTTGAGGAAAACGGAAAAAACCACCGAGCAGGATTTGAACTCACAACTTTAGCAGTGATAGGTACTGATTGCACATGCAGTTGAAAATCAAACTACCATACGATCAAGATGGCCATTTTTATTATAATATTGAAAGCATGCAGCAGACAATATGGTGACTATTCCTGAAGTATTTTTTTTAAGAAGCCTTTGTATTCTATTTATTTTCTACTTTGTTATCCTATTTTTGTGTACTATAAATATCATTATCAGCAAGTAAAAGTTGCCATATTCAGATTCCTTCCTTTTGTTTTTATGAAAAAATTATTTTCTGTGCAATGAGGTTTGCTGAACAATATTGAATGAAAAGTGTTGTATACAGTCATACCTGATTCTGTCGATATCAGATACACCTCGAGTGCTCTAGATTGTGGAATCGAGCCCTGTTCTGGACAAATCAAAGAATATAAAATTGGTATCTGTTGCTTCTCCACTAAGCAGGTTGGCTCGGAATCAGAATAATGTGTCAGAGTTGAGTGACATGATTATCCACAGACTGATGTTTCAGTGAGCTAGCACTATAAAATCCAACTCGGCATGTTGGTCTAGTACAAAGTGGACCTGAACATGTTCTCATTTAAAATTAACTTGTTCTTGCCATGATATAGCTGAAAAATTGCTGAATTAGCATTAAACAACAATCACTCGCTCAATCTCAGATAAGTTGTTTCTTTGGATAACTAGAAGTAAGAAGTTTGACATTATGAGGTTCGACTGTATACAATGTTTAAACTTCAATCATCATTAGAAACCTCAAGACCTCAGTAATTGCATGTACATGATGAGTGATTAATATAGTACCTATTAACTTTTTTATGCATACTATGATGGAAGCTTAATCTACTTTTGAATATTTGACGAGAGGGTGAATTTTCAGAACCCAGAAAAAATGTAATCTGCATCCATCAAACCAATAACTGTGTGTAGCACAGTGAATGCTCAATTTTCTGGAGAAGACAAGATTTCACTATTTTAGTGAAGTTCATGTTACTTGTTTTCAATTTTCTATGTTTTATGCTTGTCTTTGTCTAATTTTCTTTGAAAGAAAAATTTGAATATACTAAAGTCCAAAGAGGTAATCAGAAACTGTAAATTGAAGAAGGACAAACTGTTCGATGGCATGTTAAAAAAACAAAAGACAATACTATTGCCAAAGGGAAAAGGATAAACAATGATCTCCCAAATATTACACAGAAAACTTAAGATTGAGAAACACAATCCAAACAAAAATATGAGTTGAACAGTTTACACTTGTTTCAAGGAAGATTAGAAACATCACTATTTATTAAATTTTTATTCTAACTGAAGACTTGGCAGTATTAATCAATTAGTAAAAATTAGTTGATATTCTTCATTCAATTGGATATTAATCAAATTTAAAAATAAAACCTTAAGAAATGACTAAATCAGTTTTTTCTGGCCTAAAAAATGAGTCAAACTTTCTGAACTTCTTTCAACATTAAAAAAAATCAATGTCCAACTTTCAAGCTTTATCCAATATAAAAAATGACAAAGTCCTACTTTCCTTAGTTATTCTAACCATAAAATATTGCAAAGTCTATTTTCCAAACTTTTCCGCCATAAAAAATGACAGTCCAACTTTCTTCATCTTTTTCCGCCATTAAAAATGACAAAGTTCAACTTTCCGAGCTTTTTTTGCCGATAAAAATGACAAAGTCCAACTTTCCACACTTTTTCCGACATAAAAAATTACAAAGTTCAAATTTCCGCACTTTTTCCGACCTAAAAAATGACAAAGTCCAAATTTCCGCATCTTTTTCCGCCATTAAAAATGATTAAGTCCAACTTTCCGAGCTTTTTCCGACATAAAAAAGGACAAAGTTCAAATTTCCGCACTTTTTCCGACCTAAAAAATGGCAAAGTCCAAATTTTCAAGCTGTTTCCGAATATTTCCGAATTATTTCATTCGGAATTCCGAACTCTATTCGGAATCTCCTGCTACGGGCGAGTAAAAGCCATACCTGATGAGCTGGGCTAGAGATATTTAAAGAAAGCATAATTCATGTGAAAATTATGTTGATCCCAAATATTGTTGTATACTGGAGATGAATATATTTGACTAGTCAAACATCAGGATGTACTGTACTCTGACTTTCTGTATAAAATTTACAGTCTTCATGTTCAAAATAATTTAATAAAACATTTTCTTTCGATGTCAAGTCAACCGCATCGGTGGCGTAATGGTTAGTGTGCTTGCTTCGAGTGCGGTAGATAGTTGATTTGAGCCCAGGTCGGGTCAAACCAGACTATAACATTGGCTTTTGTTGCTTCTCCGCTAAGCATGCAACATTAAGGATAGAGAGCAAAGACTGATTGGCTCGGAATCAAAATAATGTGTCCGAGTGGAGCGACATGTCTACCCGTGGACTGTTGTTTCAGTGAGCTAGCACTATAAAAATCCAAGTCAGCATGTTGTTCTAGTACAAAGCGGACCTCATCATCATTTCATTGAAAATTAACTTGTACTTTACTTTAAACATATTTTATTGTTCAAAAAGACAAAAGGATAAGACACAAGTTAAACAACTTAGACAGTCTTCTCTCATTAACTTGCTCTCACCATAATATGGCTGAAAAATTGCTGAATTGGGATTAAACAGCAATCACTCAATCATTCAATGTTGAGTCCACAAATAAGTAGTTATTTATTAGTGAGATGATCATGAGAAGTCTGTGTCATAGAAGAACATACTTGAGCACACCAACTTATATCATTGGACTTTGAGATAATTAAGGGGCATAACTCTGGAACGATTAAAGTCAGAACTTAAATTCAAAGTTGAACATGTATTATTTTATCAATCTTAATGTAATTACAAAAGGTGTCAGTATTTCATGTTTACAACTGAGATAAGGTGTCAGTATTCCATGTTTACAACTGAGATAAGGAGTCAGTTTTCCATATTTACAACTGAGATAAGGAGTCAGTATTCCATGTTTACAACTGAGATAAGGTGTCAGCAATCCATGTTTACAACTGAGATAAGGTGTCAGTATTCCATGTTTATGCTTACAACTGAGATAAGGTGTCAGTATTCCATGATTACAGCTGAGATAAGGTATTGGTATTCCATGTTTACAACTGAGATAAGGTGTCAGTATTCCATGTTCACAACTAAGATAAGGTGTCAGTATTCCATGACCACAACTGAGATAAGGTGTCGGTATTCCATATTTACAACTGAGATAAGGTGCCAGTATTCCATGATTACAACTGAGATAAGGTGTCAATATTCCATGTTTACAACTGAGATAAGGTGTCGGTATTCCATGTTTACAACTGAGATAAGGTGTCAGTATTCCATGTTTACAATTGAGATAAGGTGTCAGTATTCCATGGTTACAACTGAGATAAGGTGTCAGTATTCCATGATTACAACTGAGATAAGGTGTCAGTATTCCATGTTTACAACTGAGATAATGTGTCAGTATTCCATGTTTACAACTGAGATAAGGTGTCGGTATTCCATGTTTACAACTGAGATAAGGTGTCAGTATTCCATGTTTACAAATGAGATAAGGTGCCATTATTCTATGTTTACAACTGAGATAAGGTGTCAGTATTCCATGTTTACAACTGAGATAAGGCATCAGTATACCATGGTCACAACTGAGATAAGGATTCAGTATTCCATGATTACAACTGAGATAAGGTGTCAGTATTCCATGTTTACAGCTGAGATAAGGTGTCAGTATTCCATGTTTACAACTGAGATAAGGTGTTGGTATTCCATGTTTACAACTGAGATAAGGTGTCGGTATTCCATGTTTACAACTGAGATAAGGTGTCGGTATTCCATGTTTTTTTTTAACTAGCAAATGTACAGATTACAATTTACAATTACAAATATTAAGAATAAAAAAAAAAGAGTGACCTGTACTTTATTAATAGGCTTGTTTCGAATCATGTCAATTCCGATCATGTTCTGTCTTTTTCGTGTCTTAGCGTCTGAAATGTTAGGCAGATAAGTTCCGCTGACAACGTCAACATATCAGTTAGTCGTAGAGGTGGTAGATTATAAGTTATTGTAATATGGAAATGCCAAGAAAACGGTTGAGTAAATACTGGTGTTAGGTACCCCACTTGAAATATATCAAGACAGATCGTTTTTATTTCATGATTCATGTATGTACAATCACAGCAGTAAATAAAGAAAGCAAACAAATTTAATTTTCAAAAAGGAATTGTCCATGCATTGAAGTCTTGGATATCCATAAAATAATTTAATTGATACCTGTCTTTTACAGGAAAGTTTAAGAATTCTTTTTTTGTTGTGTATATTGACAACGGAAGTCCAGTGCCTAACATTCCAAACAAGCATTTTATAATGTAATTACAATATATTAGTCATATCAGATTTTTTTTAGAAATTTAAGATAATGCCCTAATTCCTACCCTGTAAGAAAATGTATAAATAAGGGACATAACTCTGGAATGATAAAAGTAAGATATTTCAAAATTATCAATGACCTATATTTGATCAATCTTCAATCTTAATGTAATTCCAAAATATTAATTTTATCGGATGTCAGAAACTTAAGATAATGCTGGAAAACCAAATATTAGATAATCAACCATGGCAGCCATCTTGGATAAACCAAATATTAGATAATCAACCATGGCAGCCATCTTGGATAATTGACGGAGTAAACAGACGTAACTTTTAAAGTGAACCACTCGAGGTGTATTTGGACTAAATTTGGTTTTATTCAATCAAAAGGTTGTGTAAAAATTATTTTCTAAGATTTCCAATTTTTCAACCAATCGGAAGCATAATGGCAGCCATCACCAGTCATAATTTTGGAAGAGGACCATCCAAGGAGTATCACAACCAACTTTGGTACGATTTGGCCCACTTGTTCTTGAGAGAAGAAAATCAAAATATGAAAAGTTAATGGACAACAGACAATGGAGCCTTTGACTCATAAATTATTACGCTACAAAATTGATCAATTATGTTAAAAAGGGTGATGGACATTTGAGTGAAAAAATTAAATTTACGCTGTGGATATTTGACATTAATGGACATATGAGTAAAGAATTTCAACTGACCCTAAAATCTATGTGGACAATCGAGTGACTCTCACAACATCTACCTGTACTCACCTGTATAGTATTACATGAGTTTGCTTTAGTCGACTAATTGTTATCATTTAGTCAAGATGGATCTAAAGGTAACGGTCCAGAATGGTCACTAGGTTCCGTTGTTATATTTGTCTGGTTGTCTTGAAAATTGGAAAATCTAAATCTGAGATTGGTATGTTACATTGTACAATGGAATCAAAATTTTCCCCAATTTTGTGGGTAGAGTATTGATGTGTTATTGAAACTAGAAACCATTAACTATATCAAATTCAGGAGCATGGACACAATACTTCCACAATCCAGGGTGGAAAATGATAAACAGTTGCATGATATTGTTCAAAAGTATTCTAGTGGTGAAATTTCTGATGAACAGTACATCCGTACTATTGGGTTTAAATACAAAGCAAGTACGGAATTATGAGACTATTACCTTATCTTACTGTATATATTTGCTTTAAACATTTAAAATAGCGGTGAACTTTTATAAATAAAACAAGACAATATCCTGCTCAAAAACCAACTTTAACCTCCCTGTGGTGAGCAGGGGACAATAGACTTAATGTCAGGTTAACGGAAAATTTTATGGATTACATGTTGTAGCTCTTATGTCCGCTTTATTTCGCTCTTTTATCCTGTCAATTCGCTCAAATGTCCTTCGCCAGTTAAAAAAATAAGCAAAATTCAGAGAAACAAACTAATTAATGACCTTTATGAATAAAACATGTGACCTTCACTCATAAGCTATATATATATATACATACATATATATAGTTGACCTGAACTACAACATTATTAGAAAAATCTAAAAATAACATAAATAAATAATTTAGCTACAAAATAAAGAAATCTCCTTATTAAAAATTGAAAGAATTGAATGACATAAATGTATATAAAAATTCAACAAAACAATAAAGATTTTGAATGAAATTTAACAATAGACAATGTAACAGAATGATATGTAATAATACTGCAATAAAATTACGACCAAACTTACGTATCATGCCAATAAACCATTTGCCAATTTCTGACTTGATTCTCAAAAATACATGCTTTTTCGACGTTTTTGCAGTAGTTGCTTCCCCTTAAAGGCCAATTTGCGGTTAGTGTCTACCGACAAAATTTGTGGGTGGAGCTTATCATAAAAAATCCCTGTTGATATGAACAGCATATTTATGAAACTATGTCATATGACCAACGTGACCTCAGAAATTTGAATTTTCAAAGTGAGTTTTGTAGAATTTAGACTGATAAAGAATATCATTTTTAATAAGACTGAAAGTTTCGTAGGAAGGAACACTAGTAACCATGCCTGTCAAATATTTTGCTCCAAAAGTAACTGAAACTATGTATCATTGATTTTTTCCTCCTTGAGAGAGCTGTGGTCAAAATAATGAACAATCTGAATGTTTGCTCGGCCCACAGCTATTTATACCCATGGTCCCGGTTAAAGCAGGACAAAAGTGTCCATTTCATGCACTATTCAACCAAAGTAACGTACTTTTTCTCTTCCTCTGTATAAAATTTAAATGTTGTAATGCCTTGCAAATTATTTATTTCCTATAAAATTAGCCACTGTATTATGCAAAAATTAGAATATCTATAAATTAAAAAAAAAATTATACTCAAATTCTTTGTCCTTATGGTCGCTCTTGCATGAAATGGAAACAATTTTGTCCTACGTAAGGGAAATAACTCAAATAAAAAAAGGGAAAAAAACTGTATATTTATAGAATCAAGTCAGAATTGTCTATTAGTAAGTCTTGTCTGCACAGAATGGCGATATACATTTGGAATTGGCAAAAGTTCATTTGTTGAGTAAATATCAAGTCCCAACAAACTAAACAATAAATATCCAGCATGGTTCCAGCTGGTCTACTACTGATATATTCTGTACATAATGCTTATACATTAGAGACAACAAAATAACCAATAAATATCCAGTATGGTTCCAGCTGGTCTACTACTGATATATTCTGTACATAATGGTTATACATTAGAGACAACAAAATAACCAATAAAT
>MJUT01039646.1:62737-85614 GCA_002080005.1 Gigantidas platifrons
GATCTCCTAGCCCAACCCTGCCCTCTTGATAACTGGATCTCCTAGCTCAACCCTGCCCTCGTGATAACTGGATCTCCTAGCCCAACCCTGCCCTCTTGATAACTGGATCTCCTAGCTCAACCCTGTCCTCTTGATAACTGGATCTCCTGGGGCAACCGTGCCCTCTTGATAACTAGATCTCCTAGCCCAACCCTGCCCTCTTGATAACTGGATCTCCTAGCCCAACCCTGCCCTCTTGATAACTGGATCTCCTAGCTCAACCCTGCCCTCTTGATAACTGGATCTCCTAGCTCAACCCTGCCCTCTTGATAACTGGATCTCCTAGGGCAACCCTGCCCTCTTGATAACTGGACCTCCTAGGGCAACCCTACCCTCTTGATAACTTGATCTCCTAGCCCAACCCTGCCCTCTTGATAACTGGATCTCCTAGTCTAACCCTGCCCTCTTGATAACTGGATCTCCTAGCCCAACCCTGCCCTCTTGATAACTGGATCTCCTTGTCCAACCCTGCCCTCTTGATAACTGGATCTCCTTGTCCAACCCTGCCCTCTTGATAACAGGATCTCCTAGCCCAACCCTGCCCTCTTGATAACTGGACCTCCTAGGGAAACCCTGCCCTCTTGATAACTTGATCTCCTAGGGCAAGACATATACAAACTATAAAATAAACTGCACAGATTAGCTTCAACTCAAAGACCACATAAATGAATGGCAACAAAAACATGGACAGCACAATAGAAGGATCAATGAATGCTTGTAGTTAATGGACTACTAACTGAAAAGTAGAATCTGTTGGTTAAAGACCATTACTCTAATGGCAACAAAATTATGGACAGCACAATAGGGTCCGCTAAAGTAGAAGTACTCCATAACTTCTTATATCTATGTATCTTAATAGGAGGAATGAAAATCAAAACCAGATTTCCTTTTGTGGTTTACGTAATCTAAATGTCAAAGTACAAACCAGATTTTCTGATGTGAGTCTGGTAATTTCATGCTGCATAGTGGCTTCAATCTTAGCCTCCGGTCCGAGCTGTAGATTCTGTAAAATAATAAACAATCCGTCAAAAATTGTCCTATTAAAAATGAAATGGTTGATTACTATGATCCTAACTACTATAGCTTGTCTCCAGTTTTATTTATATAGAAGCTGTAGTAGTCGAGATCGGGTCTGTGGTACTCCGGTTTCCTCCTCCACAAATAAAACTGACCGTCACGAGATAACTGAAATATTGTCGAAAGTGGTTTAAACCACATAACTCACATAACCCTCTATGTATATATTTTAATATATATTTTTGTACAACAAAAAGAATATATATTTTCTTGTATGTCACTAAATACAGGTTTAATTAATATATGTGAAGGGAAATTCAAATTTAGGTCACATAATACAAGTTATTGCTTAATAGAGGTGGTCACTAAAGCAGGTTTCACTGTAATTAGCAATATATTACATCATCATTTTAAACGCTTCATGCACCTATATATTTACATACAAATTCATTTTAAGAAGCAAAAAAAATATATAATTTCACTAAATTGTCAACATTCATCATTTATCTAATATAAGACGGTTGTATTACCTGAAGGCTTTGTGGAGAAGAAACTGATAGATGTAAATTGTGATCATTAATGTGACTAGATCAACAACCCCCATACAAAGCCCCTTACACCATTTGTATACCAAGAGGAATTCATCTTGAATATGTGAATATAACACATTAAAAAGAGCCCACAGATAAAAAATCAAATGTTAAATATAACTTTCTGTCTACATATCAAAGTTTTGATAAAATGTAACCCCAAATCCCTAAATATGCCAATAAAAGGCTAAAAATATCTATACAAATAAACTGCAGTGTTACCAATCAGCCCAACCATTGCTTAAGCTGTTTTCAAACTTGAATATATTAGATACCTGTACCATGCAAATATATGCATGCTTATTACAATCTACTTGGATATATCAGAATATTTAATAATTATAGCATCAATCCACTTGCATTCCTAATATTGAAAATAAATTATGAGTAACCAAACAATGCAGTAACTCACGAAGGTGAGTGATCTATTTTTGGAATACAAAGGTCATTATATATTTTATTACATGGATCTTACACTTTTGTTTCTACTAAAAAGACCTTTAAACTAGTGACTCGCCTGTATCACTCACCAGTATATTCATATACAATTATGTCTTTCATGATAATGTAATATTCAAAATTATTAAATCGAGAAAAGGGTTATTTCCCCCCGAGGTCCGTAGGACCAAGGGAAATCACCCTTTCGAGATTTAATTATTGTATTATTATACTGAACAATATACAGTCTTTATCTGCCAAAATTGCATCATTGTCTATATCTGAGCTGCTCCCAAATCGATCGGCAGCCACCACGATTCCAGATGACAACAATGCAAGGGAAATAATTAGATATTTCATCGATGTGCAAAAGCGCGCCAAATTTTTAGGGGTTATTTCGTTTCACACGCAGATATTCAAACCGATATTTTTCCTACGTGCACATTGAAACGGGAAAAGGGGGTTATTTCTTTTCGCATACAGAAAATACTGTTATTATTTTCCATCATTCTAGTTTCTATAGTAAAGTATAATAATACCATTTATGTTCAATCAAGTCTAAAGATTTACAGTAAAAATAATTTATTCATTTCACATATGGTCATTTGTTAATCTTCCGTCATTTGTTAATCTTCAATCTATCAAAAAAAAAGAACTTTGGTTCTCTTAATCCCTGAATTCATTTAGAGGGCCATCCAGTGAACATTCCTATAAAGTTTGGTTCTAATTGGCCTAGCGGTTTCAAAGAAGACTATTAAAAACACTCTTTTTGATAACTTTGAGCCTCTTGTTTCTTTTGTGTACTTCCAATCATAAACAAAACCCCAAAAAATCCAAAATTTTTATAGGTTCACCC
This sequence comes from Gigantidas platifrons, assembly GCA_002080005.1. Taxonomy (NCBI): domain Eukaryota; kingdom Metazoa; phylum Mollusca; class Bivalvia; order Mytilida; family Modiolidae; genus Gigantidas; species Gigantidas platifrons. Next base: position 65,678 of record MJUT01039646.1, read on the forward strand.
AATGAACATTCCTACCAAGTTTGGTTCAAATTGTCCCAGTGGTTTAAGATAACAAGATTAAAATGTAAAAGCTTACAGACGACAGATGTCGATAGACGCCTAGTGATGGCAATACCTAACATGATCTTTTGTGTCAGGTGAGCTAAAAATGACTGTGTTTTTCGGATGCTCAATGATATTTGTAATATCACATAATGAAGTAAAATAAATACCCATTACATACATAGTGTGGTGGTACAAGACTATGTATCAGGTCGAGCCTGTTGTGTGAACCAATATCACTAAGAGTCGCGATAGCGACGAGTTGTGATGCGGTTAGTTCACGCAACAGGCAAGACCTGATGCATAGTCTTGTACCAACACACTATGTATGTAATAATTTATCTAATATTTCAATAAAAAAAAAATTTAAACAAATAACAAGGATCGAATTAATATTAACAATTTTGTTTACAATACTCTCAGGAAGACTACATTTTGTGCATGACGTCTCGTTATTTACTGCCGTCCTTTCACCGTTCGATCACATTCAGTGTCACTGTACTGAATCCGACAACGCTTTTAAAAGAGAAGTGTGGACCTTATAGTTGCCGGAAATATTGAAACTGTGTCTTTGAAAATGAGAATTGGTGTGTTTTCCAACATCTTGTATCAGACACTTTGTATCAGACAGGCGACTTTCGTTAATTTCAAAGGAAAATGTACATAATGTTAGATAATTGTTTTTATTTGACTGGGTGAAATATCAGTATTTATTTTACTTGACAGTATTTAACGGGTATCTATGCAACAGTATAAATTATAAAGACAGAAGTAGAAGATTTTTGTTTATACTAAGATAACCTGAACTTATTCCCTCAATTTTTTTCTAATGCACTTATCTTTCCACTAATTTCAACCTATCACTTGATTGGTTTTCCCCCAAATGTCTAAAGTTGACGTTTTGTTGTCAATACTTCAAATGGATTTCTCTTGTTTGCTTAAAAAAATCTGACCTTCTAAATATCCTGATTTTTTTTTTTAGAACTTTGTAAATTCTTTTCCAATGCAAACAATGTAGTAGATGGTGGGAAATGAATGTCTAAGTTAATATATATTACATATAACTAATGTTAACCTACACTACAGAATGCTTAAAATTACTGAAAATAACAATATTTATGTCAATCTGTGACTCCATATAAAACTGGCAAAAATCAGTATCTAAATAACATATAAATAAATTTGCATTCTTCAAATGCAATGGCATCGCAACAGATGGAAAAGCTCAAACTGAAAGTTTAGTAGATTCTTGGTTAGTATAAAGAATACAGAACGTATAACAAGAACAAACTTAGGAATTATTCAAAAAGTGCTTGAATGACAAAAAATTGTGAGAATAGATTTGATTTAAACACATGTACGATGTATTGAAATTTGAAACTATTTGTTCTTAAGACAAATAATCGTATTCCTTTATTATTTCAATTTCATTATTTAAGATTGGTGTGAATTAAGTTCTCTCTGCAGTAATTTAACAGGGCACATGTAAATCACTACCATTACTTAGAAGTCAAAGATAATTAGCTCTGACCAACAGTGCTAAAGTACAGCTTCCTCCCTTTAACACTGCAACACAACTCTACAGACTAAAATGAAAGTTATATGTGACTGTGAAATGTAGACCAGGCACTATTCCTTTACTTTAATTTGTGTGGAAGTGTAATATTGGATAGTCTCTCATGTTCATTTAAATCCATATCCTTTCTTACTTATCTAGATAGATATAATGATGAAACAATGTTACTGAAGTTCAAGTAATTTTTGAATAATTCCTGTAGTCATGGTTACCTACACGAGTAATACTGTTGTGCTGAAAGAAAGACAGCGGGTAGTAAAACCTCTGTGAACTATTGTAAATGTTAAAATCAACTGAAAAGTATATATAAAGAGCCCACTATTAAACACTTTTATTATCTATATATGTAACAGCTGATACGTGGAAAATAAAGAGCCTTTATTTAACCGGGACCGTGGGAATAAATAGCTGTGGGCGGAGCAAACATTCAGATTATTCATTATTTTTACCACGGTTATCTTGAGGAGGAAAAATCAATGATACATAGTTTCACAGTTACTATTGAAACAAAATATTTGACAGTCATGGTCACTAGTGTTCCTCCCTACAAAACTTTAAGTCTTATCAAAAATAATATTCTTCATCAGTCTAAAAGTTACAAAAATCACTTCGAAAATTCTAATTTCTAGGGTATGTGACCTTTATCCCACATTGGTCATGTGACATAGTTTCATAAATATGCTGTTCATATCAACAGGGATTTTTGATGATAAACTTTGCCCATAAATTTTGTCCACAGGCACTACCGCAAATGCGCCTTTAAGCACTTTTATTATCTATATATTTATCAGTTGAAAATTAAATATCTTGTAATTGATGTTATATGTGATATCGCTTTACTACTATCCCTTTTAATACGATGAACCTGTCTAAACAGAACCTTGAATAAAACAATCCTGTATATACTGAACTTTAAATAAAGTCCTAAATGAAGGAAATATTAGTTAATTTCACCTGTATAAACCAAAAACCTGTCTAGTCCAACCACAAAATAATATCCAACTGACGTTTGGTTTAGACATGTTTCATTGTATCTACAGGTTTTATCCCAAAAACATTTAAACAATAATATTCTCAATACTTTCTATCTCTTGTTGTACAAACCTGTTGAATAACTTTATGTTGTTTTTCATTTTCTTCTTTCAAGCTTTTCAGTTGTTTCTTTAAATCAGCCTCTTTCTTTTTTGAATCTTTTTCTGTCTTTTGAAGTTGATTCTCTAGCAATCTACAATGAAAATTAATAATTTATTTACAAACACATACAATATTGCATACAAATTACAGAATTCAAAATCCTACATGAAGGTCATATCATATTTGTGAAAGTGAAGGTCATGTAAAAAAGGGGTCACAACATTTAACTCTAAATGTTGCAAGTAGAAAAACAAAAAAAATTAAAATATCTTATCTTTCTACAAGTCAGTAATTAATCTAATCCTTACAAACATTACTCTATCCTTCTCCTGATAAATTTGGTCCTCATAAACATTACGCTATCCTTCGGATAAATTTGGTCCTTACAAACATTACACTATTCTTCTCCCTGATAAATTTGGTCCTTACAAACATTACGCTATCCTTCTCCCTGATAAATTTGGTCCTAACAAACATTACTCTATCCTTCTCCCTGATAAATTTTGTCCTAACAAACATTACTTTATCTTTCTCCCTGATAAATTTTGTCCTTACAAACATTACTCTATCCTTCTCCCTGATAAATTTGGTCCTTACAAACATTACTCTATCCTCCCTGATAAATTTAGTCCTAACAAAAATTACTATATCCTTCTCCCTGATAAATTTTGTCCTAACAAACATTATTTTATCTTTCTCCCTGATAAATTTGATCCTTACAAACATTACTCTATCCTTCTCCCTGATAAATTTGATCCTTACAAACATTACTCTATCCTTTTCCCTGATATTTTTTTTCCTAACAAACATTACTCTATCCTTCTCCCTGATAAATTTAGTCCTAACAAACATTACTATATCCTTCTCCCTGATAAATTTTGTCCTAACAAACATTACTTTATCTTTCCCCCTAATAAATTTTGTCCTTACAAACATTACTCTATCCTTCTCCCTGATAAATTTGATCCTTACAAACATTACTCTATCCTTTTTCCTGATAAATTTGGTCCTTACAAACATTACTTTATCCCTTTCCCTGATAAATTTGGTCCTTACAAACATTACTCTATCCTTCTGCCTGATAAATTTGGTCCTAACAAACATAACTCTATCCTTCTCCCTGATAAAGTTGGTCCTAGCAGACATTACTTTATCCTTTTCCCTGATAAATTTGGTCCTTGCAAACATTACTCTATCCTTCTCCCTGATAAATTTGGTCCTTACAAACATTACTCTATCTTTCTCCAGATAAATTTGGTCTTTACAAGTATGACATTATTACTCCTCTCAAAGAACTTACTCCTCACATATATCACATGTTAAAATATATGGTGGCTCATCAGGAAACATTGTACATTTATCTGCTGTAACAATTCGTTCAATCTGTAACCGTCCCAGACATTCATAACATCCACATAAAGTTCCATCACCCCATTCATTATCTGCAGGATCATCATTAAGATGGTTTCTATGGTGATAGTAGTTATCATCATCTTCAAAACTTTCCTCATGTAGAGGTTCATCAAAATTCTCAAACTTGTCACTTAAACCACACTCAAAATCATCTTTTTCAGTGGAGGTAAAATTTGATGCCAATGTTTCTCCAAAACCAGATTCAGGTTGTGAATGTTTCATAAATGATTCTGCTGTACATTGATCATCTGGTTCATCATCTGAACAAGTCAAATATGCTACATCTTCTGCAGACAAATTTTCATCATCTGAATCTGAAATGTGTTTATTTTCAAATACTTCTTCCTCTGCTGATTGAAAACTTTGAAGACGAGGTTCTACATTTGATAAATGTTTGTCAACCATTTTATTGTTATCCACTGACAAAGAAACACTACATAACTGAAGTACCTTATCTGTTGAACGTTTTTGAAGGACACCATCTTGGTTGATTGATAAATTATCATTATTCTCTATCGAAAGTTGGTTAATATTTTTACATAAATGAATACAATTGATTGGATTATTACAGTCACATGACTTAATCACATGACCTTGAACACATTTGGCAGTACTTAATTTGCCATGAGACAAAGATTTTTCACAGTTGACTGTTGTAACTGTGTCCTCTAATTTTGTTTCCTCTTCATATTGACAAGTTAGATTATCAATTTCTAAATTTTGGCACAAGTCGATAGTTTTATCACCAGAATCATGTTCATGATAGTAATGATTGTATTCTTGATCATGATTTACATCATTTTTATTATCACTGGAATCATGTTCATGATAGTAATGATTGCATTCTTGATCATGATTTACATCATTTCTATTATCTAAATCTCCAGGTCTATAAGTCTGTACATTGTCTTCTATCCTATACTCCAAAATATTATCTTCCCTTTGAGACGAGTTATTGCTACAAGAATTATGAATATGATTGAGATGATTACAACCTAAATCCTGACATTTATTATTTTCACTACAGGTGACTTCTTCCTTGTAATCTCTACTATTATTGTTTAATTTTGTGTTGCTTTCTGTATCTTTTATAACATTAATATAATCATTATTGCTCAAAGGATTACTAATCAAATATTGATTTAAATTATTAGAAGCCAACCCATGATTTAAACACCGGTCATTACTAACTACACTGTGTACATCATGATTACTGATATTATTATCACCATTATCATATATATCATGATTACTGATATTACTATCACCACTATCAAATATATCATGATTACTGCCATTACTATCACCATTATCAAATGTATCATGATTACTGATATTACTATCACCATTATCAAATGTATCATGATTACTGATATTACTATCACCATTACCAAATGTATCATGATTACTGATATTACTATCACCACTATCAAATATATCATGATTACTGATATTACTATCACCATTATCAAATGTATCATGATTACTGATATTACTATCACCACTATCAAATATATCATGATTACTGATATTATTATCACCACTATCAAATAAAGTGTCTGATCTCTCACTGCACATTGATACACTATCAGAATTATCATACTTCAGGCAATCATTATTATCACCGCTGCCATTAGGGTTTTCCTGATATTGAGTGAGATCATCAGTATCAATAGATTTTATAACATCACAATTCTCATGACATAAATCTTTTTTTCTGTTTTTATTTTTAAAATGGCACACTTTATTGGTCATTTTCTGTTTTTCCGAGAGTTCAAATTCCTCTGTGGTTCTAGTTTCAGTATTTTCTAGTATATCTGGTTTCTTCCTGCAGCTCTTTTCATTATTTATGTCAGAAATATTAAGTAGATATTGAGAATTACAATTTTCATCAGTTTTTAAATGCAAGTTTCCACCCTTTACTACAACAGCACTTTCTACTGTTTTACTTTCAATACATTCATTTATCAAATCTTTCATTTTTCCTGAAACATTAGAATCACTGATAAATAAAGGTTTATCACTATTATTTTCATTTCTATAATTTTCACTCGAAAAACTGCCACTATTTTCTTCAGTAAAATAATCCTCAGTGTTACCAGAGAAATTATCAACAGTGTCATCTTTTGGTTCATTACTTTCACTGGTTAAATTATCAACAGTGTCATCTTTTGATTCATTATTTTCACAGGTTAAATTATCAACAGTGTCATCTTTTGATTCATTATTTTCACTGGTTAAATTATCAACAGTGTCATCTTTTGATTCATTATTTTCACTGGTTAAATTATCAACAGTGTCATCTTTTGATTCATTATTTTCACTGGTTAAATTATTAACAATGTCATCTTTTGATTCATTACTTTCACTGGTTAAATTATTAACAATGTATTCTTTTGGTTCATTACTTTTACTGGTTAAATTATTAACAGTGTCATCTTTTGGTTCATTATTTTCACTGGTTAAATTATTAACAGTGTCATCTTTTGGTTCATTATTTTCACTGGTTAAATTATTAACAGTGTCATCTTTTGATTCATTACTTTCACTAGTTAAATTATTAACAGTGTCATCTTCTTTTGGTTCATCAGCTCTAGTTTCTATATTAATATTGTTTGTTTTGTTTTCTAAATTAATATCGGCAACAACATTTATAGCACCCGTTAGATCATCTTCAACAACATTTATAGCACCCGTTAGATCATCTTCAACAACATTTATAGCACCCGTTAGATCATCTTCAACAAGATCGGCAGCAATGTTGTCAATTCCTTGTAATTCTGATTTTTGACACCCTGTATCTATCAAAATAACATTTTCTTCGTCATTTGTATATAAATTTTCATTATTTTGACCAGAAACAGTAATTTCATATGTTGGATTTTCACTGAGCATATCATTTTCTACTAAAACTGGATTTTCATTAACAGAACTTCCACTGCAACCTGAATCAAATATTTGCCTATCATCTTCATTCAATGTCTCAGTAATATGACCTTCATCAACCAGAAATCTTTTATTAATGTTTGCATAATCAATTATCCCTTTTTCACAGTCTTTGTCAATCAGATTATTTTCATTTCCATTGTTTTTATCACTTGTTTCATTCTCCTCAACAGAATATTTAAGAGTTCCATCAGTCACATTACTGTCATTTAAACCTGAATCAAGTGAACAGAGATTGTTCTCAATTTCATCTGATGCAGATAAAACATGTGACACTCTTGTATTTACAGATTCATCAAAAGTCCAAAATCCACTTGTTTCATTGACTAGGTCTAAATATTCCACCGATATAGTACCGCCTCCAAGTAGTGGTGTGAATTTCTTGTTGTTCCAAATCATACTATGACTTGTGGAGTAATCTGAGTTCAGTGATTGGTCATCATCATCTTCTGGTTGTTTGTCACATGATGATGCTGAAGTTCCCATTTTTGACATTTGACCTTTTGACCTTACATCATCCTCTGTGTCTACTAAAATCATAAAATAAAATAAATGCAATTCAAGCTACACAATGTGGTCTAACCATTCAAATTTAAAATCCAGTCTACATTAATTATTTTAAATAACAAATAAAGGGCTAAGCCGTGCACATCATGATACAATCCCTCTTTGACACCTCTTTAGAGTGATTACAATCAACGAAAACAAACAACTTTTTAGAGGACCATCCAATGAAAATTACTACCAAGTTAGTTTCAAATTTTCCCATTGGTTTCAGAACAGAAGATTAAAATGCAAAAGCTTACAGACAATGACAGACGATGCTGGACACCAAGTGAAGACAATACCTCACATGACCTATTGGGTCAGGTGAACTAAAAAATGAACTCCAATATTATGCATCATTATAATCTTCACTGTAAAATCACTGCCCATAAAATGGTTTTTAGCTTATAAGTATAGCACAAAGCTATAATGTAAATATATCCAGGATTATGTTAACATTCGTCCATTATAAACCAGGAATTAAGTCATTAATCATCATAGTATAAGTGACAGTCTATTGCCAGATTTGTCCACAATTAAAAACTCTAATTACATAATATATCCTTAAATCCAGACTAATTGAATATAAAGTGATGACAAAAAGAAAATCTGTTCAGTCATGAAAAGTTCAATTTTCTTTCTTTCTTTAAATATTCTAATCTCCAGTTAAATACACAAGTGATACAAAATTTATCATGCAATGAAATATCAGTCTATAAAACTAACTTTTTATTTAAAACTGTTTTAACATTAAATTATCTGTTAAAATGAACTTGTCAGGTAAAATAACACATGTAAAAAATATCAGAATTTATGTATACATGACTCTTTTATCTCTATATAATGCAATTTCTGTACATGAAGTTGTCATGCTAGGTGGATTATTGTCAAATTGTATCTTACCATAATCTTGCCCCTGTCTAAACATTACATCTTAAACTTGTAAACCAAAAGAATGCAACACAGTCCTGATTTTACAGATGGTTGTCAGTGAGTGAGTGATTGCTGTTGAACAGCTCTATCATGGTAGGAACATGCTACATGTCCATGAGATGATGTCTACTTTGTACTAGACCAACAAGATGATGTCTACTTTGTACTAGACCAACAAGATGATGTCTACTTTGTACTAGACCAACAAGATGATGTCTACTTTGTACTAGACCAACAAGATGATGTCTACATTGTACTAGACCAAAAAGATGATGTCTACTTTGTACTAGACCAACAAGATACATTGTACTAGACCAAAAAGAAGATGTCTACTTTGTACTAGACCAACACCCTTACTTCGATTTTACTGAAACAACAGTCTACGAGTAGACATGTCTCTCCACTCGGGCACATTATTATGATTTTCAAGCCAAACAGTCTTTGATATTACTCTTTAATGCTGCGTGATTATCGGAGAAGCAGCAAATACCAATGTTATCTTTGGCTGTACCCGACCAGGGCGTGAACCCAATCTACCACACTCGAGGCGAGCCTGCTAACCATTACACTATCGATGCAGGTCAGAGTTTTATTATGAAAGACATAATAATTCTATATTTGTAAGTATACTAGTCCCCCTCTTATAAGATTACCCCTCTTGGTTACCCCTTTTACAAGGTTACCCCTCTTACAAGGTTACCCCGCTTATAAGGTTACCCCTTTTATAAGGTTACCCCTCTTGGTTACTTCTCTTATAAGGTTACCTCTCTTACAAGGTTACCCCTCTTATAAGGTTACCCCTTTTACAAGGTTATCCCTCTTACAAGGTTACCCCTCTTATAAGGTTACCCCTCTTACAAGGTTACCCCTCTTAAAAAGTTACCCTTCTTACAAGGTTACCCCTGTTATAAGGTTACCTCTCTTACAAGGTTACCCCTCTTATAAGGTTACCCCTCTTGGATACTTCTCTTATAAGGTTACCCTTCTTACAAGGTTACCCCTCTTATAAGGTTACCCCTTTTACAAGGTTACCCCTCTTACAAGGTTACCCCTCTTATAAGGTTACCTCTCTTACAAGGTTACCCCTCTTACAAGGTTACCCCTCTTACAATGTTACCCCTCTTGCAAGGTTACCCCTCTTATAAGGTTACCCTTCTTACAAGGTTACCCCTCCTACAAGGTTACCCCTCTTATAAGGTTACCCTTCTTACAAGGTTACCCCTCATATAAAGCTACCCCTCTTATAAGGTTACCCCTCTACCCAATCTACCACACTCGAAGCGAGCCTGCTAACCATTACACTATCGATGCAGGTCAGAGTTTTATTATGAAAGACATAATAATTCTATATTTGTAAGTATACTAGCCCCCCTCTTATAAGATTACCCCTCTTGGTTACCCCTCTTACAAGGTTACCCCTCTTATAAGGTTACCCCTTTTATAAGGTTACCCCTCTTGGTTACTTCTCTTATAAGGTTACCCTTCTTATAAAGTTACCCCTCTTACAAGGTTACCCCTCTTATAAGGTTACCCTTCTTACAAGGTTACCCCTGTTATAAGGTTACCCCTCTTACAAGGTTACCCCTCTTATAAGGTTACCCCTCTTACAAGGTTAACCCTCTTATAAGGTTACCCCTCTTACAAGGTTACCCCTCTTATAAGGTTACCCCTCTTATAAGGTTACCCCTCTTACAAGGTTACCCCTCTTATAAGGTTACCCCTTTTATAAGGTTACCCCTCTTGGTTACTTCTCTTATAAGGTTACCCCTTTTACAAGGTTACCCCTCTTATAAGGTTACCCTTCTTACAAGGTTACCCCTCTTATAAGGTTACCTCTCTTACAAGGTTACCCCTCTTACAAGGTTACCCCTCTTGCAAGATTACCCCTCTTATAAGGTTACCCTTCTTACAAGGTTACCCCTCTTATAAAGCTACCCCTCTTATAAGGTTACCCCTCTTATAAGGTTACCTCTCTTACAAGGTTACCCCTCTTACAAGGTTACCCCTCTTACAAGGTTACCCCTCTTATAAGGTTACCCTTCTTACAAGGTTACCCCACTTATAAAGCTACCCCTCTTATAAGGTTACCCCTCTTATAAGGTTACCCCTCTTACAAGGTTACCCCTCTTATAAGGACTATAACATAACCATGTACTGAACCAAGGACAATAACATAACCATGTACTGAACCAATGACTATAAACATAACCATGTACTGAACCAAGGACTATAAACATAACCATGTACTGAACCAAGGACTATAAACATAACCATGTACTGAACCAAGGACTATAACATAGCCATGTACTGAACCAAGGACTATAAACATAACCATGTACTGAACCAAGGACTATAACATAACCATGTACTGAACCAAGGACTGTACTGAACCAAGGACTATAACATAACCATGTACTGAACCAAGGACTATAAGCATAACCATGTACTGAACCAAGGACTATAACATAACCATGTACTGAACCAAGGACTATAACATAACCATGTACTGAACCAAGGACTATAAACATAACCATGTACTGAACCAAGGATTATAAACATAGCCATGTACTGAACCAAGGATTATAACATAACCATGTACTGAACCAAGGACTATAAACATAACCATGTACTGAACCAAGGACAATAAACATAACCATGTACTGAACCAAGGACTATAAACATAACCATGTACTGAACCAAGGACTATAAACATAACCATGTACTGAACCAAGGACTATAACATAACCATGTACTGAACCAAGGACTATAAACATAACCATGTACTGAACCAAGGACTATAACATAACCATGTACTGAACCAAGGACTATAAACTTAACCAAGGACTATAACATAACCATGTACTGAACCAAGGACTATAACATAACCATATACTGAACCAAGGTCTATGAACATAACCATGTACTGAACCAAGGACTATAAACATAACCAAGTACTGAACCAAGGACTATAAACATAACCATGTACTGAACCAAGGACTACTCAAGCTATTTTTTCCCTTCAGCAGTTCAACTGTGGAACACACTTCCAGATACAATTAAGAATAAACCGTCAGTTGAATCTCTGAAGTCATATTTTGCGTCAAGAAAAATAAAAAAGCCGATTTATTATAACTTAGGTACAAGATTGGGACAAATTCTCCATGCAAGACTTCGAATGGCTGCCAGCTCCTTAAATGAACACCTGTTTTTAAAAAATATAATTGCAAATCCATACTGTTCTTGTGGCATAACAGAATCGTCAACTCATTATTTGCTAAAATGTACTAAATATACAGAACTTAGACGACAATATATATTTTCATTAAATCTCCCTTTTCCTAAAACAATTGATATTTTGCTTTTTGGGTCTGATAATTTATCAGTTGATGAAAATACTATAATATTTAGTAATGTTCAAAAGTTTTTAATTAATAGCAAACGCTTTGTGCAAAACCGGTAATGTGTGTCCTATTAATGTGCTTAATGTTGTACTGGTAATCAGTCTGTATGTAACAAATATATACAGGTATATATATTTTTTCTAACAGTATGTGCTTGACTTGTACATGTACAATTCCTTCGTCTATTTATATCTATTCTTATTCTCATATCTTATTTAAATTTTATATTTATTAAATTGATATGGTATACATTTTTTTTTTTTATATTTATGATAGAACCTCTGAGCTATATTGTGTGTCTTTATTTATGGAAATGGATTTACATAAGCATGTTGCTTGTTTCCGAATCCATTTGTTGATTGTTATGTTAAAATATTGTAATTTGTATACTGTTTAATTGAATTGCTTATTTCAACAATAAAATAATGTTTACACTAACCAAGGACTATAACATAACCATGTACTTAACCAAGGACTATAAACATAACCATGTACTGAACCAAGGACTATAAACATAACCATGTACTGAACCAAGGACTATAAACATAACCATGTACTTAACCAAGGACTATAACATAACCATGTACTGAACCAAGGACTATAAACATAACCAAGTACTGAACCAAGGACTATAAACATAACCATGTACTGAACCAAGGACTATAAACATAACCAAGTACTGAACCAAGGACTATAAACATAACCAACAACTGCTCTCCTGGTAAAGTAGATTTATAGCCTATAGTAGAATGTTAAATATAGAAGCACAAGGACTTGAACCCAATATAGATCACAAAATTGAATCTTTATATCAAATACAACTGAATTTCCATTTTTTGTACATAAAGACAATTTTTGAATTATTTTCTCACAACAGTTTATTTTAATATTTTGACCAACAGGATTTGATAGCCTTTATTACAACATACCCGGTGGAAAGCATTTCTTGAAGAAACAGCAGGTACAACCAGCCATAATATGTTTTATTATCTCCCTTGTTTCAGCTAACTACTGTGCTGCACAAAGATTATGATGTGTCAACAGCTAATGAAATAGGAGTTATATATTTAAAATGAATTTCATAATCCATCCATTGTTTTTCCTTCATTAATCCATCCTTACATTTATATACATCAATGAACACATTATTTACTATCTCAAGATTTTCTTGACAAAAGTCAACAATTGTTTAAATATCCCAAACACTGAAAATATGTAAAACTTCATTTAAATCACAAGATTTGAAAAAAACAACATCTGCGATGGAAGTCAAATCTAAAACTGAATCAAGTATAATACACTGTTGTTATAACTGAAGACAGCTTTAATACACACAACAAAACTATGATAGTCCAATAGTATTTAAATCTTTGTATATGTGTTACACACGGACAATAACATTATATAAGTACCCACAATCCACATGATTTCACATTTCTTCTTTTTAATAAAGTTGTTACATTTTTAAATGATAACATAAACATTATTGGCAATGTTGAAACTGTCCATCTATAATTGACTAATTAACTCCACTACATGCTCATTAATATTCATCTTGCATGTCATTAATCAATCTTCTGAATAACACGATCCCACGTCTTCAACATCTGTTAGATTTAAACAGCAGTAGTAGTAAAATCCAGTTTAATTTTGTTGGTGTTTTTAAAACCTTTTGTGGATACAATTTCAAGTTAAAGTGGTTTAAAATGTATACATGGAACAGGAAACAGCATACAGTTAAACCTGCTTTAGTGACCACCTCTAATAAGTTACAGTCAAACCTGCTTTAGTGACCACCTCTAATAAGTTACAGTAAAACCTGCTTTAGTGACCACCTCTAATAAGTAATAACTTGTATTATGTGACCTTTTTTTTTATTTCTCTTTACAGTGTATTTTATATCAATTAAACCTGTATTAAGCAACCACCTGTGTTATGTGACCATATTTGACTGTTCCCTTGGATGGTCACATAAGACAGGTTTTACTGTACAGTTAAATGAAACCCTTTGTTACAACAGAGTAATAGTTATAAGAGTGTGCTGTTAGAGAAATAGTAGTATAATAGTGTCAATTATTATACTTTAGAGAAATAGTAGTATAATAATGTCAATTATTATACTTTAGAGAAATAGTAGTATAATAGTATATACTTATTGACTGGGTATGAGGGAATAGCAAGTTTGTTGTCCCAGAGACCCTGACTATTGACCAAGGCGAAACCGAGGTCAATAATCAGGGTCGAGGAGACAACAAACTTGTTATTCCCGAATACACAGTCTATTTTTATTATACCGAAAAACAATACTCATAGTTGAATGATCACCTCAAAATGATAAAAACCAATAAAATCACGCATCTTTTGCCAGTATTTTGCATTATCAATCTGAATATTGTCTGATGGACATTTTTATGCTATTTCTCCAGTCATTCACAAGAGTTTGATTCTTTTGAGAAAGTAGACTTCAACACAAATTTACATGGTGACTACAACAGTCTTATGAAAATTTTGAATTTTTTTTATGAAATTTTATGAAAACTGAAATTTTTGAAATTTTTTGAAAATTTTGAAATCTTATGAAAATTTTGAATTTTTTTTTTTTATTTTTGTTGAAATTTTTGAAATTTTTTGAAAATTTCAGAGTTTTCGTTAAAAGACGATGAAGTCTGAGTGTTCCGAATAAATATAAAACTTTTATCCAATCCGGTTGCGGAACTAAAAATCTGGGAACACGATTCAAATTGCCAGTCCATAGTCTTAAAAACTATGGACCGCTCAATAGTCAAACAACTGGGAAAGGAGAAAAGTAGCAATTTTAATGTAGAAAAGTTTGTAGTGATGTCCATATACTGAGGTAAAATAATGTCAATTATTATACTTTAGAGAAATAGTAGTATAATAGTCTCAATTATTATACTTCACTATCTTTTTTCCTTTATAAAAACAAGACAGTAGTTTTGCTATTGCATCCTAAAATCAATTGCATAACTATTCCCCTGGTGGTGCCAGTCAATAGTTTTAGGACTATTTCCCCCCTATGGTAATTTCAGTAATCATATTTCCTGGACTTTTCTAAATCATTCATCTCATTGGTTTATATTAAATGACGTCATGCAAGTCCTCACACTTTTTCATTGTGCGTGCTAAACTACAGAGACGGCAGACGACAAGTAAACAATAGCAGAGGGAAGCAGATTTTCTTTGCTGGAAGACGATGATATTTTGAAAATAGAGGACAAATGTCATTATTATACCTCAGTTGTAATTTTCTATATAAAAATCAGCTCGATAGTTTTACTATTTTTCCAGGCTTATGTCGAGAAGTTTACTTCACCGGTCAATAGTTTCCAACCATTTGACCGACACTGTCACACTGTTTCGCGGAATTTTAATGCTGTGTATGGATTGGTTACTTGGCTTTACTATTACATTCGGAACTAATCTGCTTTCGTAAAATTCGAGAGACACTACAAGTGTGCAGAAGTTTGGAATATGACAGGTAGATTTGCGTCCCTCACAGATGATGATTTAGCCAGAGCAAATTTTACAATAAGTATCCTATATAAATTGTGTGTTGTTAATAATAATTAATTTAAGTCTTATAAATAACCGCTGTATTTATTTCTTCTTTTCGATAAGATGAACGAGAATTTAAATTTTTATTTAAACGAAGATAAGTCACACACACATACACACCCATAGACGAGTTTTAATTTGTAAATAACAGGGATGCTTTATTTAGACATATTACATTAAATATAAGTCGTTGCCATTCACTGCATTCACTGGGTTCGAAAAATTGTAGATGTCTTAGATTGACAGGGTCGTATGGAAAACCATCCAGAAATATTATTGTAACATGTTAATACATTATTTTAAAATTATTTATTCATAAAAAAATTTGTTGTTTGTAGGAGGGCTCATGTCTTATTTGTATTTGTTTGTGTATAGTGGTGTCCAACACATATTGTGTTGTGTTTTTGTTGTTTTTTTTTCTTCGTCTTGTGTGACCTGCGTTGTCAGTTTCTCTTTTGGTATAATAAAACACTTATTAACTAGATATTCGGGGAATAGTAAGTTTAAACTTACTATTCCCCTCATACCCAGTCAATAAGTATAAAATATTCATACAAAAAAGAACGAACTAAATAAAAAAAATGTTTTTTTATTGATTTCTTCTTCAAATGCACACACATGAAAATGCATTAGTTTTAAAAAGCACTAATAAAGTAGACTAGAAATCCATCAGAAAAGGACCTAAAATTTAGAATTTTGAATTGCAGTTGTTCAGTATAATAAAACTTGTGGGATAAACCTGAATTACATTTTTCAAATGCAGGAGAAACATGAACAAACAGATAATCCCATATGGAATTAATTAGATTATCAAACTTTTTAAGCTGATAATGTATTATCTGAAGAGAAGTGTAGGTTTGTGTTGGATTTTTATTACAAAAGGAACCAATTGTTTCTAGCAAAATTTATTTATAAGATATTTCATTCCAATGAGATCATATTTCTAATTGTTACATTAATTTCATTGCATTTGATTTTATTCTGGATTAATATTATTTCTCTAAAGTGACACTGTATACACTTTATTGACTGGGTATGAGGGTAATAGTATACAGTTATTTAATGGGAGTACAGGCAATAGATCAAAATATTTTCCCCCGAGGTATGGGGAAAGACCAAAGTGTTCTATTGCCCGAGGTCAAAATAGTTGAAAATAAATGATACTTAATNACTNTAAACTTACTATTCCCCTCATACCCAGTCAATAAGTATAAAATATTCATACAAAAAAGAACGAACTAAATAAAAAAAATGTTTTTTTATTGATTTCTTCTTCAAATGCACACATGAAAATGCATTAGTTTTAAAAAGCACTAATAAAGTAGACTAGAAATCCATCAGAAAAGTACCTAAAATTTAGAATTTTGAATTGCAGTTGTTCAGTATAATAAAACTTGTGGGATAAACCTGAATTACATTTTTCAAATGCGGGAGAAACGTGAACAAACAGATAATCCTATGTGGAATTAATTAGATTATCAAACTTTTTAAGCTGATAATGTATTATCTGAAGAGAAGTGTAGGTTTGTGTTGGATTTTTATTACAAAAGGAACCAATTGTTTCTAGCAAAATTTATTTATAAGATATTTCATTCCAATGAGATCATATTTCTAATTGTTACATTAATTTCATTGCATTTGATTTTATTCTGGATTAATATTATTTCTCTAAAGTGACACTGTATACACTTTATTGACTGGGTATGAGGGTAATAGTATACAGTTATTTAATGGGAGTACAGGCAATAGATCAAAATATTTTCCCCCGAGGTATGGGGAAAGACCAAAGTGTTCTATTGCCCGAGGTCAAAATAGTTGAAAATAAATGATACTTAATAAAACATGTAGGTAAAACTTGACAATTAGGTAATAATTTTTTTTAATTGTCCCCAAAGTACCAACTATTGTCTGAGTCCAACACAAACTCCTTCGTTAGTTTTTTTTCTCACTATAAAATTTATAGTACAATAGAATTAGAAAGAATCGTCAACAATTAAAAAAAGTTTCACCTTGACAAATAGACTTTGACCTACACTTCTCTTCAAATAATTCATTATCAGCTTAAAAAGTTTGATAATCTAATTAATTTCACATGGGATTATCCGTTTGTTCACATTTCTCCTACTTCTTAAAAATCTAATTCACGCTTATCCCACAAGTGTCAAACAATAGATTGGCTTGGTGTTTATACAGTAATTAAAATTGTTTATATATGTATTATCAAGGTATAGTGAGACCTCTAAATGATGTATACAATTTTAAAGGAATAAATGTAATAATATATTTTATGTAAGTACAAAAAAGTAAATGCCAGATATTTTTTATTAAAGGCACACAGGCTGTTATTGTAATAATAAAAAAAATGTTTCCCAATATAAGATCTAAACTTTGATTTAAAAAACCATAAAGATATATTGCAGTTGACATTTTTCATAATATCATACGTAAATAGCCTAGAACGAAGGAAATACCTCGTGTTTGATTTTCTTCCATCCAGGAAAGAATTCAATGTTGACCCGCCCAATGCAAAACATTCAAATTCCTTTCACTAATTACGACATTATATAACAGCTTTATTAAACCTGGCTTTTTGTTCAGAACATCGAATATTGGCAACTTTTAATATAATCAAAAAATTCAATTCTGACAGCCTGTGTGCCTTTAAATAAATCAGACATCATGAACATATTCAAGTACAAATCTAGGATTCATGTAAAAAAAAATGAACGAAATCAAGTTAAAAAAATACAATTTTAATAATAATTTAATAATGTCCATCTTTTAATTATATTACATATTTTTATATAAAATTTTGATTTTTGCACAGTAAAATTATGTTTGAAAAAAATAAAATTAGACAAATTGATTTTTTAAAACGTTTATCAAGCACAGGTAAGTATATATAATGTAATTCATTCATTCATTCATTCATTCATTCATTAAAACATAATTTAGCTAATCATATGGCTTGATGTGAACTTACCAAAGCCAAGCCTAACAACTTGAGCAGAATTAATTTTTCTATGGTCCCCCATATTCCACTCACATAAAATAAAATGGTGGTGACAGACATTATTGGAAATGCATCGCCCCGCTATGTCCAGTGACAATTAACAAAGTTGCCAACTCCCATACACACACATCAAATTCAGCAAGAACCACCATACACACGCATCAAATTCAGCAAGAACCACCATACACATGCATCAAATTCAGCAAGAACTACCATACACACACATCAAATTCAGCAAGAACTACCATACACACACATCAAATTCAGCAAGAACCACCATACACATACATCAAATTCAGCAAGAACCACCATACACATACATCAAATTCAGCAAGAACCACCATACACATGCATCAAATTCAGCAAGAACTACCATACACATGCATCAAATTCAGCAAGAACTACCATACACATGCATCAAATTCAGCAAGAACTACCATACACATGCATCAAATTCAGCAAGAACTACCATACACATGCATCAAATTCAGCAAGAACTATCATACACATGCATCAAATTCAGCAATAGTAAAAGCTCAAGTGTTACTCAGCATCATCAAAGAGACCAGACCAATACCCACCATCTATGTGGAGGAGAGGGCCAAACTATGCAGCATAGACTACATGGACACTAACCCAATTTTATAGGCTTTGGTTTGACCCGATGCGGTCCTTTCATTTTGAGTATTGAGAGCAAGTGCCTATTAATGAAATATGATAAAAAAAAAATTTAATTATTTTAATGTGAATAGTTTTATTTACACTGGACTGATCACTATAAGCCTAATTACAGGAAAATTTCTATAATCCCTTTAACACATTTTTCATTTTCTCCAACAAATTTATCTCTCTACCTGTATTCAAAAACAAAAACAAAAAAGTGGAAAAAAGCAGGTCTTTACAAAGTTTTGTTTGGTGATAGTGACAAAGGTGTGAAAACACTTAAATGTATAATACATGTTTACAAGCTGATTATTTTTATTCTGTATACTATTTTTTTTACAATGCTAACAAACTTTATTTGGCTAGAAGGCATGATCTTTTTAACAAAGATACGTAATAGTTATACACTGAGGTATAGGTGTTTCTAATCCAGAAACACCGTATACCAAAGTGTATAACTAACTTACTCCCCATGTTATTCTAAATACACGAAATATTCATTACAAAATGTCATAAAAAAACAAAAACAATAAACACAGAAACATTAAATTTCATAAATCGATACATTTTTGTGGTTTCCCCATTGGGTACCTCTTCTATAAAGATAGATTGAACGACTGAGTTGTATTAAGGATTAAACAGATCGATATAAATTTTATCTTCAGGAATGATAGACGTGTTATATTAAACTGAA
>MJUT01039646.1:130469-144699 GCA_002080005.1 Gigantidas platifrons
TGAATTACTTGCCCTGGGCTTCGGGTAAGTGGGTTACATTGCAGACTGTATATACTGCTAATATTTTCTCCGTAAAGAAATTTGTTGTGTATTTCTTTTCTACTTTGAAATAGGAGGACATTGACTTGCCTGTTGTATTTTTATTTTGTTTTGTTTTTTGTTATGTCATTGTCTTCTGGCTTTTTGAATTAACTGATAAATCTCACTTTCTACTTTGATATTAGAGGAAATCTCCTTGTCTACTATGTTTTTGTTTGTTTGTTTGTTCATTGTCTACTATGTTTTTGTTTGTTTGTTTGTTCATTGTCTACTATGTTTTTGTTTGTTTGTTTGTTCATTGTTTTGTTGTGTTTTGTTTTGCTATGTCTTCTGCCTAATTGAATTAATTGATAACTCTCATAGATCTGATACTAGCTTTACATTGAACTCAGTTCATATGGAAACACAATTTGTTTTCAATGATATTTACATATATTGCTTATCTCCTTCTTTGGCAATATTTCAGCCATATTGTGGCATGTTCATTAAGGAATATTTCAAACTGTGTTACATAATTATGCTAAAGCTATTTTTGCATTATCTAGTGACTGAATACAAATGAATCACCTTGGAATCCAATTGCTGTTGTAGTTGAATGATCTTGTTCTCCAAGCCTTTGTTAACATTCTTGATATGGTCCACCGATTTAGCTTCAATCTGAAAACACAGCAATGAAGATAAAAAAAATCTGTCACAATGTTATTATCACACCTTTTGACATTAATATATGTTTCAGCTAAAAAATCTTTTGGAAAATGAAACATAAAAAAATATCATACTATTTTTCCATTCATTAATTGGCTGATAAAACAATTAGAATCAAACTACAAGATATATATTACTTAGCTGTGTATGAGACGCTTGTCTTAACTGTAAACAAATGTTTCATTATCAAAGGTGTTTATTATACACAACAAAACAAAAATGTAGTAAAACGCCAATGAAATTTCCCAAATTTTCCCTAAGTACTCATTCCAAATCATGGCTCATTAATCCCAGTATCTAAACCAAATCCATGACACTCCCTTGTAAAAGATTACCAATGATGGAATACACAAAATAAAGAAACATGCATGTATTGGAAATCGGCTCGGGGGATATATAGATAACAGACAAGGAATATAAACCTGTATTCTCTGTGAGGATCCTGAATAACATATTGTATTCTTGCTTATCCCTGGGTCTAAAAATCACAACATGACGTCATATGAAGAATTCCAGTTTAGAACATAAAGATCAGACGATTTTTGGCTTCGTGTACACCTCCTTGTCAAAGAGGAATTTGCAGTATTTTCCCTTTCTTATGAATAGATGTTCATAAATGACAACATTTAGTATCCTCAAAACAGCGGCATTTAAAATCCGTTTCGGTTGTCATTTCAAACATCTTTGGAAAAACTTGATATTATTGTAACATTTCAGTCTGATCAATTAACAGAACAGCCAAAAACATTGGATGATCTAGACTGCTTCGATTTGAAACTTTACTTTTATTGTCCTCCAAAATATTCGGCATAAGATGCCAACCCGTGGTAAAAATGGCTACCGATAATTATTTCTTAAACGATGCACGAGTTACAGAACATCAGAATTGGTTTCTAAATGCTTCAACATTACAGTAAAGAATATTTAGATGCTCCTGAATTACAGAAGTCAAATATAAGCCCAATAATGGAGGCTCGAAATCGTCCTGAAGAAAATAATTGACTGTACTTACTTTCAGTTTCTTCAACTCTTTCTTGGCCCGTCGTCTTCTAAAATGACTCTGTAGTTTGACAATGCCTTTTATCACACGACGGTATCGAACTCTTGCCAACCATCCACGAGCATACCTCTGAATAATTACAGCACGGTGAGCGTGTAATGTCCTCTCAAATTCTCTTCTTCCAAAGAACCCTCGAATACTGGCCTTCAAAAGAGAATACAATCCATATTTTCCCTTTATTTCATAAAACAAAACTGAAACATATATCTATGGATATATTTCCTGTAAGCTCTGGAATTGTTTTTAAAATTCTCCAAGCCCAAAAAGCATGTTGTTATTATTCTGTGCTCTTTTCAATCAATTCTATACATGTTCCCCAGCTTAATACTATTTCAACAATAACAAAGAAAACAAAACACATTTTGGATGAAATTATAGGGAGTTCCCCATACTAAAACATGATAGTTAGGATACTTTCTGATATTTAGATATAAAAATGCATAAAACGGTACATTTTTGTGATATATTCATTAAAGCACATTCCTATCAATTACATCTAGATAAACTAGAGGCTCAGTGGGCTGAGCCTGTGTCGCTCACCTTTCATTCTGCTTCGAGGAAACTTAATACAGAACCTTCCATAGGTGCTTCCCACCAAATATCGGTTCATTTTGGCAAAGCAGTTTCAGATAAGAAGATTTTTAGAAATTGACCAATCTAAAACAGGAATTGCCTGTGGCAGCCATGTTTGTAAATGGATCAAAACGAAATGAGTAATCTCTATAGAGGATCTTCCATAGCTGCTTCTTACCAAGTTTCATATCATTTGGCCAAGCGGCTTCAGAGGAAAAGCTGTTTTAGAAATTGACAAATAAGAAACAAGACTTGCCTGTGGCAGCCATATTTGTTAATTGATAGAGATGAAATGAGTAATCTTTATAGAGGACCTCCATAGATGCATCCTACCAAGTTTCGGTTCGGTTTCAGAGAAGATTTTAAAAAATAGGCCAATCAGAAACAAGAATTGCCTGTGGCCACCATGTTTGTTAAGGGATCGGTACGAAATGAGCAATCACAACAGAGGACTTTCAATAGATGCTGCCTACCAAGTTTCAGTACATTTGGCCAAACGGTTTCAGAGGGGAAGAATCTAAAAAAATCAGCCAATCAGAAACAAGAATAGCCTGTGGCGGCCATGTTTGTCAATGGGTCGGGACAGAATGAACAATCACTATAGAGGACCTTCCATAGATGCTTCCTACCACGTTTTGGATCATTTGGCCAAGTGGTTTCAGAGGAGAAGATTTTTAGAAATCGACCAATCAGAAACAAGAATTGCCTGTGACGGCCATATTTGTTAATGGATCTGGACGAAATGAGTAATCGATATAGAGGATCTCCCATAGATGCATCCTACAAAGTTTCGGTACATTTGGCCAAGCAGTTTCAGAGGAGAAGATTAAAAAAATAGGCCAATCAGAAACAAGAATTTCCTGTGGTGGCCATGTTTGTTAACAGATCTGAACGAAATGAGCAATCGCAACAGAGAACTTTCCATAGATGCTTCCTACCAAGTTTCGGTATATTTGGCCAAACAGTTTCAGAGGAGAAGAGTTTTTAAAATTAGCTATTCAGAAACAAGAATAGCCAGTGGTGGCCATGTTTGTTAATGGATCGGGACCTGAATGAGCAATCTTTATACAGGACCTTCCATAGATGCTTCCTACCAAGTTTTGGATCATTTGGCCAAGCGGATTCAGAGGAGAAGATTTTTAGAAATCGACCAATCAGAAACAAGAATTGCCTGTGACGGCCATATTTGTTAATGGATCTGAACGAAATGAGTAATCGATATAGAGGATCTCCCATAGATGCATCCTACAAAGTTCCGGTACATTTGGCCAAGCAGTTTCAGAGGAGAAGATTAAAAAAATAGGCCAATCAGAAACAAGAATTTCCTGTGGTGGCCATGTTTGTTAACAGATCTGAACGAAATGAGCAATCGCAACAGAGAACTTTCCATAGATGCTTCCTACCAAGTTTCGGTATATTTGGCCAAACAGTTTCAGAGGAGAAGAGTTTTTAAAATCAGCTAATCAGAAACAAGAATAGCCTGTGGTGGCCATGTTTGTTAATGGATCGGGACCTGAATGAGCAATCTTTATACAGGACCTTCCATAGATGCTTCCTACCAAGTTTCGCATCATTTGGCCAAGCGGTTTCAGAGTAGAAGATTAAAATGTGAAAAGTTAACAGACGATGGACGCCAAGTGATGGCAAAAGCTCACATTGCCTTTGGCAAGGTGAGCTAAAAACTAGATTGTTTTAGTTTAAATTGTGCCTTATAGAACTTAAGTAAGACATTACCTGTAAAATAATGACTGCTTTCCTGACACTGGTATAGTGTCTTCTCACCTGGTAACCTCGCCATCTCTTCTGTATTGTCTTGGCTGCCCAGGTTTCCCGCAAAAATCTTGCATATCTGTGAACAAAATGAAAATAATTACTTTCTTGCATAAAACCAACAAAAGCTTTAATTTGTGTATACTTACTTTTTTCCTCTTACACTGATATACTATTGATATAAAAGTTTAAACAGATGTAATATCTATTGACCTACCTTTTTATTTATTTTTCAAAGAAAGATCATGTTTAGCAACAACACTGTAAACAGTTGTGTATTGTATTCACTTTAGCCCATACAATTATTGCCTTTGCCTAGGTGGTGCCCATATAATTATTTCATTAGCCTAGGTGATGCCGATACAATTATTTAATTACCCTCGGTGATGCCCATACAATTACTTCATCAACCTAAGTGATGCCGATTACAATTATTTCATTACCCACGGTGATGCCCATATTATTATTTCATTAGCCTAGGTGGTGCCCATATAATTATGTCATTTGCCTAGGTGGTGCCCATATAATTATTTCAGCCTAGGTGGTGCCAATATAATTATTTCATTAGCCTAGGTGATGCCAATATAATTATTTCATTAGCCTAGGTGGTGCCCATACAATTATTTCATTACCCTCAGTGATGCACATACAATTATTTCATTAGCCTAGGTGATGTCCATACAATTATTGCATTAGCCTAGGTGATGCCCATACAATTATTTCATTAGCCTAGGTGATGCACATACAATTACTTCATCAACCTAGGTGGTGCCCATACAATTATTTCATTAGCCTAGATGATGCCCATATAATTATTTCATTAGCCTAGATGATGCCCATAGAATTATTTCATCAACCTAGGTGATGCCCATACTATTATTTCATCAACCTAGGTGATGCCCATATTATTTCATTAGCCTAGGTGATGTACATACAATTATTTCGTTAGCCTAGGTGATGCCCATACAATTATTGCATTAGCCTAGGTGATGCCCATATAATTATTGCATTAACCTAGGTGATGCCCATACTATTATTTCATCAACCTAGGTGATGCCCATACAATTATTTCATTAGCCTAGGTGATGCCCATACAATTATTTCATTAGCCTAGGTGATGACCATACAATTATTTCATTAACCTAGGTGATGCCCATACAATTATTCCATTAGCCTAGGTGATGTCCATACAATTATTTCATTAGCCTAGGTGATGTCTATACAATTATTTTTCATTACCCTAGGTGATGTCTATACAATCATTTCATTAGCCTAGGTGATGCCCATACACTTTATTTCATTAGCCTAGGTGATGCCCATACAATTATTTCATTAGCCTAGGTAATGCCCATACAATTATTGCATTCGTCTGGGTGATGCCCATACAATTATTTCGTTAGCCTAGGTGATGCCCACACAATTATTTCATTAGCCTAGTTTCGAAAGAGACCTACCCAAGGACCATCGTTGCCAGGTTGGTTTAATTTGGTTCAGTGGTTTCAGAGGAAAAGATTTAAATGTGAAAGTTGACTAATGTACTACAGATGGACGGATGGATGACAATGGAAGCCAAATGACGGCAAAAGCTCACATGGTGAGCTAAAAATAGCTTTACACAAATGAACAAACCTTCGCGCCAGAAGACCTCGTCCATATTTCTGTAGGAGACAGACAGACTTTGTAATTTTCCTGTATCTTTTACGTTGCAGCCAACCTTTGACATGTTTTTGTATCATGATGCCACAGTATCGTAACTTATCAGATCTAAGCTTCTCTAGGTATGCCACTTGTCCAGCTCGGAAAAATATCTTAGTTTTACCAAATCTATATTTGTCTGGATCCTGTCAAAGATGAAGCATTCAAATTTATTAAAGCATTTATCATAAATTTCTGTCTACAACATTTATTTCCAATAAAAAAAAAAAAGAATCGGGAAACATACAACTAAAGCATACCTAGACTGATTCAAATACACCTTGACGTATCCTGGTAATAAACCTATCCTTTACAGACAATTGTGAAATGTGTGTGTGATAATACCTGAAGGAATCCTCTTTATTTTAGAAAAAAAAGATTATTCAGATGGGAGATAATAACAGAAACATGCAATCATAACATAAGATATACTGATCATTTTTGTGAAACTTTGACATTTCTTAATATGTTTTGTTAAACGTGATGATGAATATTTGAGGTAAATATGTTGACAATGCTATAACTGTACATTCATGCATTCTCATTGATTCAAACTTTCGTAGAATGAGGAAAAAAGACATTCCGTGGAATATTTGAATTCGTTAGATTATCAATTCAATAACAAACAAAAATTTGTTGTTAAAATATTTAAATAAGTGGATTGCCAGATTCAATATAAAAAAAAAAACAATGATATCAAAATACTTAATTTTGAAAATTTGAATTTAAAAAATGGTCGAACATGAAATTATGTGCTTTAAAAAGTTCTCATTGTTTGCTAATTATTAATCTGTTTAACATTGAATGAATATTTAATTGTATAAGTAAGATTTCATTGAGGTATCAATTATTATTTAAAATAGTCTTGGTATGTGCTTGGCTTTGTTGTATTGAATCAACACTACATCACAAACTAGAGGCTCACCTGAGCCTGCACTGCTCACCTATTCATTCATACAATTTATGCACAATCAAGTCTATATTTTCAGAAGAAATATTTTATTAATTTCACATATGGTTCTATGTTTATCATTAATCCATTAAAATAGGACTGCTGGTCTTATCATTCCTCTGAAACAGTCAAAGTTACAACAAATTTCTTGCCATTCTCCAGACAGGAATTGTTCAAAGGAATTCCATAGAACTTACAAATCTGACTTAAAAGTAATAAAATCATCATTTTGGGTGTTAATCTCTTTAACCTCTTTTATCTCCTAAACCACAAGAGCTAGATCAAATCTGGTAAAAAAAATGAAGGCAGAAAAAGATTGAAATATTACAAGCTAGTTAACTGACCAATATGTAGACAAAATGATGGCAATACCTCACATCTTTGGACCAAGTAAGATAATAAGTATACAAATAATTTACATAAAGATAAGAGAAGGTATAAATAGAGAATGATTAAATGTAAATTACATACTAGTATAATAACAATATATAAAATAAATAATATTTTAGTATTGCAAAGAGGCTCCAGTTGGGGTCTTCTCTTATAGTTAACTTAAGAGGAAGTAGGAAATGTCATGTGATCTACTGAGCCTTTATGTATATTGATCACAAAACATCTAAACGTCACCTTTTTATTAATGAAAAGATTCAAAAGGGAACCCAACTGAAGCCCCATGAAAATAATTGAAATTCATGAGAAATAATACATGCAGTAAAAGTAATTAATATACATTCTAATGCAATTATTATATAACATGTTTTTTCATTGGCTAATGTTTACTGTCAAATCCACACCTGACATGTCGTAACTAAGGGTTTTAGTGTGAATGATCCACCATATTGAATTCTTGAAATCCAACACATCAATTGAAACAATACGATCGCAAATAAAAAGATCGCCTAACTTTGAAATCATTTCTTGCTTGATTTATCCAAAACTGAAGCGTACATGTTGCAAAATAATATTTAGTGTTTAAGTTCTATGCAGAAAAGATTCATATGACGTTAAACGTTTTTATGATGTTCATTTGCCAAAGTAATCGGCAATATTTCACGGCATTTTAATTTTTTGCAATTTCTAGACCATTTCTTATGCCCAAATATAGATATTTTTGTCTTGCATTAGAAAAGAAATACCTGTATTGTATTTGAATAGTTGCATGCGTCAATTGGGGATTTGACGGTCTCAAATATCAGTTAAACTGCATCTGCTACACATCGCAAAGTAAAACTGCATTTTCAACCGTCAAATCCCCAATTGACGTCACCAATTATTGAAATACAATACAGTTATTTCTTAAAAGTAATATAGATATTATATGTCACTACTTCAAGGAGTGTTTACATTTTAACTAGTACCATATTTTTTGGCATATATAAGCTACAAGGCCTTAATTGTACTTTTGCCAATAAATATGTGAATAAGTCCAATAGTCCATTTAAACTTATGGTCTAGAAAGTATGGTATGTCAAGTGAAACTAGAGTTGGCTAATCACATGACTGACAGAGTTGGCTAATCACATGACTGACAAGACTCAATCATTCTATGGTATATGTCTATTAGATTTTAGTTCAACTGTAAAGAAGTTGTATAGAAGTATGTTTTTACTTGTTTAGTCATTTTCATTTCATTTGTCATTCACTAGACAAGCAATATAGTTAAAAAGAAATATAAATTCATTGTTAATAAATGAACATCCTCTCCCCTTTCATTTCTCATTTTCATAATTCTTTGATCCTTTCTTGTACCCCCTTTTTTTTAAATTGAGTTTGACATTCTAAATAAGAAAGAAAACATGCTAAACTCATTCAGTTCTTTCAAAGATTTAAAACTGCTAGTCACATTACAAATCATGTGACCTTAAAATAAAAGCATCATGTGATATTGCTATAATTTTTCACATGACAAATAAAGATAATTCAACGCTTAAACTGGGCCATCGGTAAACTGTCAAACAATCATGCATGAACAGATTAGTTTTCTGTCCAACTTTACAAGGTGTAAAGTTTGTTAGTTTTTAACAAGTCATAAAAAATTGTGGATTTAAAATAAGTTTCACAATTTCAGATATACTTCTTTACTACACACCTACAGTTAAGAATGCTTGTAATAAACATTTTGTCTACTGCTTGGGTGTCTTGAAAACAAAAATAACACATTTTTTTTTAACATTTTTTCGGTTGACATTTTTTTTTTTTTTTACATATTTACAAATTTCTTTTAAAATATTATGTCAAAAAGACCTATCTTTAATCAATAACAGCTGTAACTATCAAAGAGATTCCTGTGAAAATACACATTGATTACATCCACAATTTTTCAACAATAATAAAATGAACTAGTACAATAAAGTGTCAATACCATTTGATATGTAACAAGAGAAAGAAAGACTATAAATTTAAAGGAAAACAATCAGAAATATATTTAATTTTTTAATTCTGAAAAAAAAAAATTCTACAAATTAGTATCAGCAATAAAGGGAAATTTTTTCACATTCTAGAGTTATGGTAAGAATTGAGTCATTTTCAAACTTTCAGGATTTCCATGATTTAAGGTTATGATCAATTTCTAAGAACTAGAACACTGTTCCTATTTTCGTCATAACCTCGTGAGATTATTTGGAAGCATTGTAGCAATGCTATCATGATTAACATCATATTTCTTTTTATTCCAATGTGAAAAAATCAGTTTCCCTGTAGTTGAGTGTCCTAGATGTTAGTTACACATAGGAATGATATTGACATTTGTACCTATACAGATATACCTCTGTAGGTTGTTGGTTTTTACGATGTTTTGTTGGCGACGCCCCCTAGAATACAATATAACAATGTGATATACTAACTACTATAAATCATTTTCCTGTATTTTTGTGGTTCACCAATTTCTGCTGATTTTAATCAATGCCTGTTTGTTCCAAAATTTTGCTGTGACAAGATGCAGCTTACTCATATATTTTGTTTGTCAAATTAATCAAACGGATTAAAATAAGAAAATAATGTTAAAACAAAAGAAGAAATAAGGGCTATTACATTTACACATATAACCATTCAATGACAGGCAGATAATTCTGAAAAGTATCATATATCCCATAAGGGACGCTGTGGTAGTGTGGTAGTTGGATTTACAACTACCTGTGCAATCTGTGCCTATCACCACTACAGTCATGAGTTCGAACCCTGTTCATGGCAAGGTGTACTTGATATAACATTACATTACGTGATAAAGTTTGTCAGTACTGAACTTGCAACAGGTCGGTGATTTTCTCCAGGTACTACAGTTTCCTCCACCATTAAAACTGACCACCATGATATAACTGAAATATTGTTGAAAGTGGCATTAAACATCATAAACCAAACCAAACCTATATTCCATATTGTATTCTGTTCCAAACAGATGAATTATTGACCAATCAATTGAGGCATTATAAAAGTTCTTTACTTGGTTGAATTTCGAATTACCGTGAGACAATGCTTGTCAATTACTTGATGAAGGTCTGTGGTATTCCAGGGAAAACTCCACTTTCCCCCATCAATAAAACGGACAGACGCAAAATAACTGAAATATTGTTGAAAGTGGCATTAAGCATTGCTAACAAATAAGCATTAGCGCATAATCCTGACCACTAGGTGGAAACCACGTTAAAATGATATAGCCTCAACAACATTAATAAAATGTCAGTTTAATATTGTTTTGATTTGATTTTGATTTTTGGTGTTTTAACGCCACTTTCAACAATATTTCAGCTATATCATGGCGACCAGTCTTAGCGGTGGAGGAAGCCGGAGTACCTGGAGAGAACCACCGACCATGGGCAAGCGACTGGTAAACTTTATCACATGTGGCTGCAAGTCGAGTGCACCCTTTTTTGTAATTTACAAAGCTGGGCGCAAACACACGCTGTATTGGTGATAGGCTTGCATGAGTTTTTAGATCCAACGACCTAACTCATTGAGCCACCCGGGTCCCTAATATTGATTTGAACAGGTCATGAAAACTATTAAGTCTTAATCTACATCATATCAATATTGTTATTTAAATCTGTGGTGACAACACAAGAAAAAACCTATACAACATTTTCACTATGTTTCAAATTTGCAGGAAAAAAACTTCAAAAATTGGGTGTCCACAAAAATCTTTTTGCTTGATATGATAATCAGCTTAGTATGATAATTGAGGTGAGGAAGTTTAGGATCTTACTGTATAGCTTATTCCTCAACTTCATAATATCCTACAAATATAAGACTATCTAAGTATCCATTATAAAAAAATCAGATATCAACAGTACAAATTACAATACTGAAAATATATAATTACATTACAATAACATTGAATAGTTGTCTTGTACACAGAGAAACACTTGTCATGTCTATCTTACCATATCACTGACAAGCTTCACATTTCTTGACAATATCACCTTCTTAAGCATTAGTATTTTGTAAATTTCATGATAACAGATTTTATATGTAGTGAGATATTTATTTTACTTTGTACTTGTCATAAAAAAAGATATAAATCTCTATATTTCTCCTTGTTTTATAAAACTTGTACAAAATAAATCAAATATCCCATGAAAATTGATGCATATTTAATACATCAGAGTATACACCACATAAAACAACCACTGTGTTGATGGCAATAGTATGTCTAAAATAGACCATTTTTACCTGTATGATAGATATCAGAATATTTTCACATGTTTTCTTAGTATTTGACCGGTTGATGTCTTTAGATCTGGCTAGAACTCTGTATCTCTGGAAAAACTCACTGTATGTCCACCTGTCATAAAGAAATCATATCTCAGTGAAATTAAACTTTACATTTGATTATGCTACTGACAAAAGAATTAAATAATGTGGTTGATTTAAGTTGATTATTGTACAAGCAAACCTGCTTTAATGACTACATCTATTAAGTTACAGTCAAACCTGCTTTAGTGACCACCTCTATTAAGTTACAGTCAAACCTGCTTTAATGACTACCTCTATTAAGTTACAGTCAAACCTGCTTTAATGACTACATCTATTAAGTTACAGTCAAACCTGCTTTAATGACTACATCTATTAAGTTACAGTCAAACCTGCTTTAATGACTACCTCTATTAAGTTACAGTCAAACCTGCTGTAATGACTACATCTATTAAGTTACAGTCAAACCTGCTTTAATGACTACATCTATTAAGTTACAGTCAAACCTGCTTTAGTGACTACATCTATTAAGTTACAGTCAAACCTGCTTTAGTGACTACCTCTATTAAGTTACAGTCAAACCTGCTGTAATGACTACCTCTATTAAGTTACAGTCAAACCTGCTTTAATGACTACATCTATTAAGTTACAGTCAAACCTGCTTTAATGACTACATCTAATAAGCAATTACAGTTAAACCTGTATTGAGAGGTCACCTTTGGGACAAAGAAAAAGTGGCCTTTTAAGACAGGTGACCTCTTAAAAGAGGTTCAATTGAAATGAAATGTTCTATGACAGGACAAGAAAAATGTGACTTTTTAATGCAGGTGACTGCTTAATAGAGGTGACTGTTTAATAGAGGTGACTGTTTAATAGAGGTGACTGCTTAATATAGGTGACTACTTAATAGAGGTGACTGCTTAATACAGGTGACTGCTTAATACATGTGACTGCTTAATACAGGTGACTGCTTAATATATGTGACTGCTTAATACAGGTGACTGCTTAATATAGGTGACTGCTTAATAGAGGTGACTGCTTAATAGAGGTGACTGCTTAATAGAGGTGACTGTTTAATAGAGGTGACTGCCTAATAGAGGTGACTGCTTAATACAGGTGACTGTTTAATAGAGGTGACTGCATAATAGAGGTGACTGCTTAATAGAGGTGACTGTTTAATAGAGGTGACTGCTTAATAGAGGTGACTGTTTAATAGAGGTGACTGTTTAATAGAGGTGACTGCTTAATAGAGGTGACTGTTTAATAGAGTTGACTGTTTAATAGAGGTGACTGCCTAATAGAGGTGACTGCTTAATAGAGGTGACTGCTTAATACAGGTGACTGTTTAATAGAGGTGACTGCTTAATAGAGGTGGCTGCTTAATACATGTGACTGCTTAATAGAGGTAACTGCTTAATACAGGTGACTGCTTAATACAGGTGACCACATGGACAGGTTTAACTGTACTTGTATTATGTGACCTTAATTCTTATTTCCCTTATTTAAACCTGTATTAAGTGACCACCTGTCTTATGTGACCATATTTCACTGTTGCCTTGGATGGTCACATAAGACAGGTTTTACTGTAATTATGTTGTAGCAGGGACATGGTTTTATGTGACAGAATATTTTGTACCAAAGTTGATGACAAAATCTGATCTGACAAATAATAATCAGAGATGAAAAAATAAGGGTTATGTCACATGTACAACATCGTAGAACAGAGTCTACAATATTACTGTAAATGATGTACAATAAATCATCCCTAGGTAGAATGTTTGAAAAGTGGGTGATGGAATTTAGAGGGAAATATGCAAATGTTTGGTATTTTATCTAAATAAAATAGCAAAACAAAATGTGTGCCCGATCAATAATCCATATATATGATCATTAGGCAAAAAATCTGTATAAAATTGGATGAAAAATTTAACAGTTCAAATTTAGGAATTCTGTCTTTGTTGTTGGCCTCTTTTGGTTGAGTTTACTCCCAAAACCATAAAAACCCAGAGGAAATCCGTTAACATACTCAATATCAATTCACATATGCAAAATTCCGGAATTTTGACCCATTTAAGACCCTTTTTTTTACAAAAATATTTGTTATGGTCCATCAATAATCCATTAATATGATTATTTTAAAATAAAATGCATTAAAATTGGATGAAAAATAAAAAAGTTAAAATTTTAAGTCAAAAATGGTAATGGTAATATAATAACACTATGCTTTTTTCTGAAAGGGATTTTCCTATATGGACTTCATTAAAAAAAATCCCATCAAAATTAGATAAAAAATAAATACAAATAACAGAAACATCAAGGCCACAATGGCAAGGCACCACATTTGTCTGTGAATAGAAAGTTTAATTATAGTAAGGATGTGGCTGACAATATCACGTTAAGTACACCACATTTGTCTGTGAATAGAAAGTTAAATTATAGCAAGGATGTCGCTGACAATATCACATTAAGTACACCACATTTGTCTGTGAATAGAAAGTTTAATTATAGTAAGGATGTGGCTGACAATATCAGGTAAAGTACACGACATTTGTCTGTGAATAGAAAGTTTAATTATAGTAAGGATGTGGCTGACAATATCAGGTAAAGTACACAACATTTGTCTGTGAATAGAAAGTTTAATTATAGTAAGGATGTAGCTGACAATATCACATAAAGTACACGACATTTGTCTGTGAATAGAAAGTTTAATTATAGTAAGGATGTGGCTGACAATATCACGTAAAGTACAC
>MJUT01039646.1:144863-155815 GCA_002080005.1 Gigantidas platifrons
AAGGATGTGGCTGACAATATCACGTTAAGTACACAACATTTGTCTGTGAATAGAAAGTTTAATTATAGTAAGGATGTAGCTGACAATATCACATAAAGTACACGACATTTGGCTGTGAATAGAAAGTTTAATTATAGAAAGGATGTGGCTGACAATATCACATTAAGTACACAACATTTGTCTGTGAATAGAAAGTTTAATTATAGAAAGGATGTTGCTGACAATATCACGTTAAGTACACAACATTTGTCTGTGAATAGAAAGTTTAATTATAGAAAGGATGTTGCTGACAATATCACATTAAGTACACAACATTTGTCTGTGAATAGAAAGTTTAATTATAGAAAGGATGTTGCTGACAATATCACGTTAAGTACACAACATTTGTCTGTGAATAGAAAGTTAAATTATAGAAAGGATGTGGCTGACAATATCACGTAAAGTACACGATATTTGTCTGTGAATAGAAAGTTAAATTATAGAAAGGATGTGGCTGACAATATCAGGTAAAGTACATGACATTTGTCTGTGAATAGAAAGTTTAATTATAGAAAGGATGTGGCTGACAATATCACGTAAAGTACACGACATTTGTCTGTGAATAGAAAGTTTAATTATAGTAAGGATGTGGTTGACAATATCACGTTAAGTACACAACATTTGTCTGTGAATAGAAAGTTTAATTATAGAAAGGACGTTGCTGACAATATCAGGTAAAGTACATGACATTTGTTTGTGAATAGAAAGTTTAATTATAGAAAGGATGTGGCTGACAATATCACGTAAAGTACACGACATTTGTCTGTGAATAGAAAGTTAAATTATAGAAAGGATGTGGCTGACAATATCAGGTAAAGTACATGACATTTGTCTGTGAATAGAAAGTTTAATTATAGAAAGGATGTGGCTGACAATATCACGTAAAGTACACGACATTTGTCTGTGAATAGAAAGTTTAATTATAGTAAGGATGTAGCTGACAATATCACGTAAAGTACACAACATTTGTCTGTGAATAGAAAGTTAAATTATAGCAAGGATGTCGCTGACAATATCACGTAAAGTACACAACATTTGTCTGTGAATAGAAAGTTTAATTATAGTAAGGATGTGGCTGACAATATCACGTAAAGTACACGACATTTGGCTGTGAATAGAAAGTTTAATTATAGTAAGGATGTAGCTGACAATATCACGTAAAGTACATGACATTTGGCTGTGAATAGAAAGTTTAATTATAGAAAGGATGTGGCTGACAATATCACATAAAGTAATCAATTATACAAAAGCAATGCTATGTAGATGAGGCAATTCATATCAAATTTTTAATTTTGCTCTCCATTTTCTTTTTTTTTTTAATTAAAAAAAGATTTTTCCAGAAATGTAAAAAATATAAATAATTTGCATATCTATCTATCCATATCAAAAATTGTAAGTCAAGTTACAGCCAACTAGCATTTTATAGTAAAGCCCTGGTAAAATAATGAATGATGCTTTCATTAATATTCAGTACTATTTTATCTGCTGACTTCTTCTCCGAAGAAATGTTACTCTAAAAAAGTTTGAAGATACCAAAGAATCTGTATATCGAAGAACAGACAGCACAATGGCCAAAAGAAAAAGGACACAAAACGATCTACAAAACATACATATCAAACTAAAGATCGAGTAACACAAACCCCACTAAAAACCGGGGGTGAACTCAGGTGCTCCGGAAGGATAAGCCGTTCCTGCTCCATTAGTGGCACCCGTCGTGTTAATCTAGTTACAAAACCCGGTAATAAGTCGTGAATGAGGAAAGAACCAGGAAGTGTTTAAATAATAAAAACCAACAAGTGAGGAGACTGAAACATGTGACACTATAACTAGAGAGAAGTACAGAAAGTACTAACCTAGATGGATACCCAGCAGCACTGATTCTAATTGTCTCCAGAACACCACATGCTCTTAACTGTTCCACTGCTCTCCTAGGATCAAATCTGAAATAGAGCAATAACTTTTTATACATGTAATCACTTGTATGTAATATGTAAGACTCAGATCGATGTCCAGCCTCTAATCGACGTCCAACCCTCAAATCCATGTCCGATTTCTACGTCACATACATCTGTACTTCAAAACTATGTCCTTTTTTCAAATTCTCAAATCTATGTCCTTTTTCATATTCTCAAATCTATGGCTGTTTCTCACTGTCTCTAATCGACGTCCACTGACGTATGCCATAACCCTAACCCTAATCAAGAAATCGGCCATAGATCTCATAATTTGGAAAGGACGCCGATTTGAGAATATCCTTAAATCGGACTGTGATTTGAGATAACGACATCAGTGGACGTTAATTTGAGGAATGGACACCAATTTGTGTCCAGACGCTGATCTGAGTCTATACATTTGTATATCATGTTTTACAGCATGCTAGAAAATGATAATTCAAAATAATATTGCCCAGTTTTTCAAAGGAAATACTTTATCCCAATTCAATGTTCAACTTTATTTTCAAAATAACCAAAAGTAGTATAATATGCACAGAATGTTCCCACTGAAAACAGCTGTGCAATAAATGTATCTTACTCAAAAGCTTCTTTTATGTCATTAGGTTTAATACATCTAATGTAATGTGGAGTGGTTGCATTCAATGTGTCCATCAACTTGAACAAAGAGTCTCTGAACTGAAATTAGAAAAGAGTTATTATTTATTACATACATAGATGGTCTGAAGGGACAGATGGAGTCGTGATCATATGACAATTGGCTTTAAAACTACTTCTGCAATCAGTGTCTATAACCACTAAAGTTGTGAGTTCAAATCCCACTCATGCGTGATGTTCTCGATACAACATTTTATGATAACTTGCGGCAGGTCTGTGGTTTTTTCTGGGTACTCTGGTTTCCTCCACCAATAAATCTGATATAACGATATAACTGAAGTATTGTTGAAAGTGGCGTTAAACACCATAGCCTTAAACTATATGGATAGATAGAGTGAATGAATTCATTGTCATTATTTGCATCAGGAAAAAACTTCAGTTGATTATGTGGGCAACTTATATAAAATCATGAAATTTAGCGTACCGTAAACTTTATATTTCAGAAACTAGCAAAGCATAAAAACTACAAATTCTAAGAACATTTCAATATCCATTAATCTACAAAATTGTATATCAATGAAACTAAATTAATTCATTATGAGACTACCTGAAAAAAAATTACTTTCAAACATGACTAATGACTGTTTTGAATTAGCCAAGTGGTGGCATTTTCCAGACATTTTTTTGTGCTAATATCTATTATGATTGAGCAAAATCTTATCAAAAATTGGTACACAATCTGTTCTTATTACCATGGTATTATAATATATTCAACTTCTAGCCAATTTTGATTAAAATTGGCCCAGTATTTTCAGAGGAGATATCGAAATAGATATTTCTATTTTTAGTTATGGCGGCCATACATATGTAAAAATTTCAGTTTACTCTTGGTTGCCATTTAATGAAATTAATACATTTAGTAATAGCAGCCATCTTGGATGGAGATGGGGGTGTCACACATAATCTTAAAAGGTGACCACTCAAGGATCATTCCACCAAACTTTGGTTGAAAATCGTTAGTTTTAGAAGAGTTGTTTAATGTGAAAAGTTTAAGCTACAGACGACAATAGATGCAAAAAGGTGAGAATATATTTCAGGACTCACTTGGTTCAGCTGAGCTAAAAATGTGATGGGATCAAAATCGTATTACTTAAACCTCATGTTTGTGAATACATTTGTTCGTGAAAATGGCAAAGAATAATGAAAGAGGTTGATGATATTAGTTATCAAAATGAAAAAACAAGAATGTAAAGTGACAGTATGTTAATCTTCCTTAGAGACAGAACATCAAGATGAAGCTGTAATAGTATTATCATTTTATCTAGAGTCAAATAAAAAATATAATTTTTACCTAGCACTAGCATACATTTTCTACATTTACAAGCTTGGAACGTTTTTAATGGTTTTAGTCCCGCTCATGGCGAGGTGTACTTGATATAACATTATGTGATAAAGTTTGTCAGTGACTTGCTGCAGGTCAGTGGTTTCTAAAAAATATAATTTTTACCTAGCACTAGCATACATTCTCTACATTTACAAGTTTGGAACGTTTTTTAATGGTTTTAGTCCAGCTCATGGCGAGGTGTACTTGATATAACATTATGTGATAAAGTTTGTCAGTGACTTGCTGCAGGTCAGTGGTTTTCTGTGGGTACTCTGGTTTCCTTCACAAATAAAACTGACAGCCACGACATAATTGTTGAAAGTGGCGTTAGACACCATAACCTTACCCTATTGGGATAGATGGAGTGAATGAATTCATTGTTATTATTTACATTAGGAAATAAACACCATAACCCTTTCAAATGGTTTTAGTTACGCAAGCATTTTGAGTGAGTGAGTGATTGTTGTTAAACGCCAACTCAGAAATTTTTTAGCTACTGTAATCCAACTTTTGTTCGCGTGCTATAAACCTTTGCGACTTTCGCAGTAGTGTACAAAATCTGTGAACAAGTCGGTCTAAAGTTTGTAAGAAACAAGAACATTTTGGTTATCGCGAAATTAAATCTCCGCGAAACTGCCTTGAAGCAGAAAAACGCGAAACATAATAGCCGCGAAAATAAGTTGGTTTATAATTGCAAGAACAAATTAATTTTCAATGAGATGATGATCAGGTCCACTTTGTACTAAACCAACATGGTTAGCTGAATTTTTATTGTGCTAGCTCACTGAAACAACAGTCCGCGGCGAAAAACACGAAAATTAAAATCCAAATTTTATAACTTTCACGTTTTCCGATTTTGCCCCACATATATATATTATCCTGATTTCAAGCCAACCAGTCTGTTCTTTCTCCTCAATGTTGTGTGCTTAGCGGAAAAGCAACATATTCCAATTTTATAGTCTTTGGTTTGATGGCTTTGGGGCTCGTACCCACGATCTTCTGCACATGAGACGAGCATGATAACCATTACATCACAGGTGCTGGTGCAATCATTTTGAAAACCTAACAGGATTAATATCTACATAAGCCATCAAGCGGGGACCAGGGTAGAAGTCCCAGAAGCTCCTGAATTTTTGATATTTTCAGACCACTTTGGAGACTGTTCCAAGCTCCCATTTTTATAAGATGACACTTTGTTTAGAAATCATGTTTTTTGTAGTTGTCAACAAGTTGTTGATGTTTAAGCAGGCATTTCAGAAACCAGTATGCGATATGCATTTCCAGTGCGAATATGAAATTTCCTGTTACAATTAGTTCAAAATACTTGCGAACTATCAATGTATTATATTTGGTACCGTTAGGGAATCAGTTTATTGTTTACATCGTCATCTGGATTGGATCTTTTTTTCTTTCAGGAAGACAATATCTAACACTTTGAAACAACACAATTTTATGTGAAATCATCAAGAGTTTAGACCTCACTCACCCCATTAAAAAATTTTCAACGGATTTATACAAATGACCAACCCAACGGAAAAAAATAGCGGAAATCCGTGGATCCGCAGAAAACTTTCATCTCTGCTATTGAGAATACTGCATCAACTATTTCTATAATTAGCATCTAGCTAAGAGCTGAAATTTTGAATGTTAATCAAAGAGCTCACACCCAAAGGAAAAATCAAACTGAAGGCCATGCAAAAAAAAACATTTTGGTATTTAAAGTAAATAATGAATTTTCTGGCTTGACAATATCAGAGCTTTCAACCATCTTTTTAATTACTCTCAAACATTTGTATTGGATTAAGATAGTTTAGAACTATAATGTAACAGAATCTAGTCCTAATCTGTTGTCTTAATTTCAATCTCAAATTTACTGCAAACAGTTAAAAATACTAATTACAATACATGTAATGTAATTTGCATATTATCAAATACAAAAAACAAAAAAAACATAACACAACAATTTATTTTGCATGGCCTTAAGCATTTAAAATAAGATTTCATTAATCAGTATAAATGAAATATAAACATAAAATTAGGCACAAAATAACCACAACCATGCTAGTTATAAGATACATGTTAAAACACCACACTACAATTAAAGGAGTATCATAAATATTAATAAGTTGCTGTTTCTTCTGTCAAATATATTTGTTTAAATATGAAACATAAATTAATTCCATACATCTTTTATTATATTATTTTTTTCCATTGGAATATCATGTACACAAGTACTGGGGGATAATTTTTCTTATTTTATTCAAAAACTTGATCATACCAATTGTTTTTAGTCTTCAAATTCTCTGACATCTTGATAATAAATATTTTGTTCTTCTAACTGAATGTGAATAAATTTTATTATAATCTAAAATTTTACACATCAAATTATTTTTTCCCATAAGGGATAAAATAAGCGTAAAAAATAAATTATCAATTTAAAAGTGATAAGGGAATGTCTGATAAAATTATCACCTTAAAAGTGATAAGGGAAATGTCTGATAAAATTACCTCCCTTTAACTATAACAAAAAATGAGTCCCATTCCTCCAAGAACAGAAGAAACAGAAAATTATCTACCTTTCTGAACCACTCAAAGCTTTTGTTACTATGATTACCTGATCTCCTACAGTTGCCTTGGTTTCTTGCTATAGCAACCAAAAAATAATATTTATACTAAATGACCACAAAAATTGTAAACAATTATACCAACGTGCAAACATAACTGTAAGTACTAAGAAATATTAATAAAAATAATAAGCATTAGTACTCTTCACTGACAAACATGCCAATACATATAGAAGTTCTAATGGTTTAAACCGTAATCATTTAATTTGATGTGAATACTGCAATCTGATTGGCTGATCTGCCTGGAGCAACGTTGGTTATATTCGATAACCTGTGTTGGTATAGTGACGTCACCAACGTGTTCATACGCCAACGACAAATTCAAATAGTCACATGAAACAATTGTAATTAAAATCGAGGAATCATTAAATTTTGTGGTAAAAATTAAATTATAATGAATATTCGAAATTGTTGAACAGGTTATACTTGCATAACCTGGTTTGGGTTACTTTACGCTTTTCATAAAACCGCTTCGCGGTTTATTAAGCATAAACTGACCCAAACCAGGTTATATCGTATAACCTGGTCAACAATTTCAAATATTCTTTAAATACGTTAATCAAACGTACACCATTTCTTCTCTTGTAAAATTTTTTCATACTTCTGTTAACCAAATGTGAAACCTGACGGGGGGCTGTCGTGGTCATCATTGAATGGTAGTTGGATTTATAACTAGTTATGCAATCAGTGCCTATCACCACTAACGTTGTGAGTTCGAATCCCACTCAGGCGAGGTATACTCCATACAACATTATGTGATAAAGTTTGTCAGTGACTTGCGGCAAGTCAGTGGTTTTCTCCGGGTACTCTGGTTTCCTCCACCAATAAAACTGACTGTGACGCATGAATGTTTTCTCTCTGGTTTCCCATGAAGACCATTAATTTCTTAAGATGTCCATCCATGACTAATTGATATTAAATCTGTTAGAAGTACTAGCTATGATTAGTTGCTCTCCGAGTAATAATCTTTAATCAACAAATTCTACCTTCTTGACTAGTAGTCAGCTTGAGCATTCATTAGAGCATTCACTAGACCATTCATTAACCCTGTAATTACACTGTTTTCTCTGGTTTCCCATGAAGACCATTAATTTCTTAAGATGTCCATGACTAATTGATATTAAATCTTTTAGAATTACTAGCTATGATTAGTTGCTCTCCGAGTAATGATCTTTAATCAACAAATTCTACCTTCTTGACTAGTAGTCAGCTAGAGCATTCACTAGACCATTCACTAACCCTGTAATTACACTGTCCATGTTTATCTTGTCATTTATCTTTATGATAGTGTGTGGTATTTTGTATTGGAAGCAAATCTCTTAATGCTTGTCTATATCTGTGTTGTCGTTGGAGATCCAATGATACGAGGGGGAGGGTTGGTATCCCATTAACCAGTTGAATCCCGCTATTTTTATGGCTTGTATTTTTGTGTTTGTCCCAATGCTTCATGGTCTTATTTGTGTTCAGTGGTTTGAGGTGAGAGGTGATTGTTTGTTTTGATTGATTTATATTGGTGGAATTGTTAACCATC
Source organism: Gigantidas platifrons (assembly GCA_002080005.1). Classification (NCBI taxonomy): domain Eukaryota; kingdom Metazoa; phylum Mollusca; class Bivalvia; order Mytilida; family Modiolidae; genus Gigantidas; species Gigantidas platifrons. Next base: position 152,991 of record MJUT01039646.1, read on the forward strand.
ACTGTATATTTGATGCCATTTGATTATATGTTTATATGATCAGACCCTATACATGATTCTCTTTGAATGAAAATTAACCATAATTAGAGGCTCAGTACTGAGCTGAGCCTGTGTTGCTCACCTTTCATTCTGCTCTGAGGAAACTTAATACAGAACCTTCCATAGCCTATAGGTGCTTCCCACCAAATTTCGGTTCGTTTTGACAAAGCAGTTTCAGAGAAGAAGATTTTTAGAAAACGACCAATCTAAAACAAGAATTGCCTGTGGCAGCCATGTTTGTTAATGGATCAAAACGAAATGAGCAATCTCTATAGAGGACCTTCCATAGATGCTTCTTACCAAGTTTCATATCATTCGGCCAAGCGGTTTCAGAGGAACATCTGTTTTAGAAATCGAACAATAAGAAATAAGAATTGTCTATGACGGCCATGTTTATTAACGGATCAAAATGAAATGAGCAATTCCCATAGAGGACTTTCCATAGATGCTTCCTACCAAGTTTGGATCATTTGGCCATGCAGTTTCAGAGGAGAAGATTTTTAGAAATAGACCAATCAGAAACAAGAATCGACTGTGGTGGCCATGTTTGTTATTGGATTGGGACAGAATGAGCATTCTTTATAGAGTTATAGAGGACTTTCTATAGATGCTTCCTACCAAATTTCAGTTCATTTGGCCATGTGGTTTCAGAGGAGAAGATTTTTTAGAAATAGACCCATCAGAAACAAGAATTGCCTGTGGTGGCCATGTTTGTTAATGGTATTGGAACAAAATGAGTATTCTTTATAGAGGACCGCCCATAGATGCTTCCTACCAAGTTTAGGATCATTTGGCCAAGAAGTTTCAGAGGAGAAGAATTTTAAAAATCAGCCAATCAAAAACAAGAATTGGCTGTGGTGGCCATGTTTGTTAATGGATCGGGACGGAATGAGCAATCTTTATAGAGGAACTTCCATAGATGCTTCCTACTAAGTTTCTGATCATTTGGCCCAGCGGTTTCAGAGGAGAAGATTTTTAGAAATCGACCAATCAGAAATAAGAATTACCTGTGGTGGCCATGTTTGTTAATGGATCGGAATGAAATGAGCACTCTTTATAGAAGACCGCCCATAGATTGTTCCTACCAAGTTTCAGTTCATTTGGTTGAGGGGTTTTAGAGGCATATTTATCTGTAATTCAATTCAGATAACTGCATTTTGAATAGATACAAAATGTATCTATATTTAAACTAGAGCTATCTCCCTTTTAACAGAAAAAATGATTTTTTTAGAAATTAATCAATCAGAAAAAAGAATCGCATGTGGTGGCGATGTTTTGTTAACAGATCAAGATGAAATTAGCAATCTTTATAGAGGACCTTCCATAGATGCTTCCTACCAAGTCTCAGTTCATATGGATGAGGGGTTTCAGAGGAGAAGATTAAAATGTGAAAAGTAAACAGACGACGAACAACAGACGACGGATGCCAAGTGATGGCTAAAGCTCACGTTGCCTTTGGCAAGGTGAGCTAAAAAGTGAGAACTTGATTACAAATTTCAAACAAGATCCATTTCTCTGTAAATAGATACAAGAATATTAGAGTAATAATGAGAATACAGTGTTGGTATATTACTACCTGTGTTCCAACAGTCTTCTTCATATTTTTTCCTTTAGGATTAGACCGCAGGGGTTGTGTTGGATGTGAACCAGCTCTTTGTTTCTTTTCATTTGGATCTGGTTTATCCTCAAACAATTCGGCTACCAACTCAAACTACAACAAAAACGAATTTTTAATTAAGAATCTGTAAAAAGTTCCATGTGAAGCCACAGCAAAGGAGTAGGGTCTCTATGTGTCAATTTTGGTCGCATAATTTCTCGTGATTTTCTCTAAATTAGCAATACGTTGAGTCTGAACACCTCAACCCTTATTGAGGGCCGGGTGGCTCAATGAGCTAGGTAGTTAGATTACCTAACAACTCATACAAGCCTATCACCAATACGGCATGGGTTCGCGGCCATCTTTGTAAATTTCAAAAAAGGGTGCTCTCGACTCGCAGCCGCAAGTGATAAAGTTTACCAGTTACTTGCCCATGGTCGGTGGTTCTCTCCGGGTCCTCCGGCTTCCTCCACCACTAAAACTGTTTGCCACGATATAGCTGAAATATTGCTGAAAGTGGTGTTAAACACCAAAAATCGATCAATCAATCCTTATTAACCCAAAAAATATTAATGTATGTCATATATATTTATAAATTACATGATATGACAAAATATTGTTTTGGTTAATGAGGACGGAGGATATAAATATACATGTTTTGTGTGTTGTGAAAAAGTTAATTTTGTCGTGATGTCAAAAATTTAAATGGAACATCCCAGATAAAACGAAACATAATGAAGTGTAATTTCTCCTATCTTTACACTAATCTCCCCCTTATTTAAACTGAAGATTTACCACAACATGTAGCTTTATATTCTTTGAAAAAATATACTAAAGAGAATACAGGACTATAATTTGTTTTCTTCTGGACGTGGGGCTTGGAAACTAAGTCCTACCATATGGCATACGATTTTGTAATTGTCATTCTGATTCTTAGACATAGAGATAAATTGAAAGAACACACCTATATGTAAGGTAACTTGGTTACGATAACTAAATTTATTTAAACACATTCTTTCATTAATTCATACTAGGCAGCGAGATATTTTCAAATGTGACACAAAATGTCAAATTTCAGTCTAGCAATCAAAGATAAAACTGCTCTACCCCTCCTCTAGGCTCTACCACCCACATAGGCTATGATCTACCCCCCTCTAGGCTCTACCACCCACATAGGCTATGATCTACC
>MJUT01039656.1:3961-24692 GCA_002080005.1 Gigantidas platifrons
TCATGTATAGCAGTTATACTCGGATGATTTGAGGGATCATACACTACATTTTCACCTATCTTCTCAGCTACAGTAGCAAAAAAATTATTAAAGAGATTTGAGACTTCATTTGAGTTATTAATAATTTTATTATCTTCACACAATATAATTTTTTGATCACCAGACTTGCATTTCTTTGAAAAGAAAGGTTTAACCGTATTCCAAAAGTCTGTAGTTTTTATACCTCCAGAGCAGCGTTCTAAAAAATAAGTTTTGATAGATTTTCTTTTCAATTTATTAACGAAATTTCTTTGCTGCCTGAATTTTTCCCAAGTCTGATTATTGCGATTTTTTGTATACTGAGAATACAGCATGTGTTTTCTGTATATGGCCTTCCTCAACTCACCATTCATACATGGAAGTGGTTTTCGTCTAGGGTACCGTGATTTTAATGGTGCATGCTTATTCAATACATTTATAAATTCATTTTCATATTTCTGGTAGGTTTCATTTACCTGTTCCGCAGATGTAACACTATCTAAATTTTCCATCTTAATCTGATCTATATCATTATTAAATTTATCAATGTCAAAAGTTCTATAACTCCTGTATGTAATTTTACTTCTCTGTTGAGCAGGTAAGTGACCCTTTATAGTTGTAGATATAAGATTATGACAATCACTTACGCCGTTTGGTAGATTTAAAATATTAAAGCATGATGACTTTTTGTTTGTCAATACGACATCAACTAATGATGGAACACAGTCTTTTTTTAAACAGGTTGGTTCTTTAACCAATTGATCTAAATCAAAAATATCAGATATCATTCAAGGGTTGACATTTGTTTTCATTTAACATGTCGAAATTTATGTCACCAAAAACTATATAATTTTCATATTTAACAATAATTTTATCAATATTTTTTGAAAAATTTTCTGAAAAATCAGCATCATTTACTGAAGGTGGTTTATAAATACCCATTATTAACCATTTTGTATTATTTATGTGTATTTCATAAGAAATATTTTCTAATGTGTCACATTCAAAGTTCACTTTTCTACTAGATGGAACGTCCGATGATATGATGGATAAGATGCCGCCACCGTTTGAATTTCTATCACGATGATGTAATTTGTACCCATCGACTGAGAACAGATTGTCATTGAATGTTGCATCAAGTTTTGTCTCTGCTATAAACAATAGATCTACTATTCTATCAGATAATAATTCCCTGATCTCATCAAACTTATACCTTAGGCTGTTTACATTTAAATATGCTGTTATAAAGTTTCTTGTGTGTAACTTCCTCGCATCTCTTAGCTCTTTAAAACGTGTACAGTTGTTTTTGTTTACACCGGAAGTTTCCTCGGATGACGAGGGGACATAATCATGGTTGGGTGTGTTTGATTCCTCACTCAAATCAAGATCAAAGAATGATTCTGTGAAATTTGGAAGTGTGCAGGGATTACAATACCAACTGTCTGTTGATGTTGAAAGTTTATTGTATTCTGTCACAGGTAGGTCGATACATTTTATGTGGAACCATTGTATGCAATCTTCACATAAGATACCTCTTTGGTTTTTTCTAACAGGCTTGCTACAAACTCCACAGGGAAATTTGGTTGGCCCTGGGTTTATTGAAGCATCTCCACTCAGTAACAGAATTAGACACCAGTAGAGAGATTGTATCTTGGTTATTTTTATACTTTTTTCGACGTTTTTTACATGGCCGCCATTGTTGTTACATGTATGTAGATCGTATCGGGGTTTCAATGAATCGATAGCAATGTCATTCAAATATACATATTTCTTCGTTTCTGCTATGAAATTTCCACAACTAATTTGATGTTTGTACTCATTGTGTTGTTCTAAGACAATGTCCTTTGGTGTAAGACGTATTATAAAAGTTAAAACTAAGAGTGTGAAAACACTCCCGACTACCCCTGGCGCCATTTTATAATGTACGTTTCCTTTACGTTAATTAACATGAGATAACAACAAAATATAACAAATATCTATTTTTTCACGGATGAATGAACCTGTTGTAATTTTTTCTTCTCTCCCTGTTTCCGTTCAAAATTTAAAAAAAAATGTATAACAAATTTTCCACGGATGATTGAACATGTTGTAATTTTTGTTATATCCATATTTCTGTTCAAAATATAAAATATCTTATTTTTCACGGATGAATGAACCTGTTGTAATTTTTTCTTCTCTCCCTGTTTCCCTTCAAAATATAACAAATATCCCATTTTCCACGGATGAATGAACCTATTGTAAATTTTTTTCTTACATCCCTAGCCTGTTTCTGTTCAAAATATAACAAATATCTCATTTTCACTGATGAAGAAACCTGTTGTATTTTTTTCTTCTTTCACAATTTCCGTTCAAAATATAACAAATATCTTATTTTCCACGGATGAATGAACCTGTTACCTACTAGCCAAATTACGTTGTCAAAACGTAACTTTTTCGTTGTTACAACGTAAGAATTTTACGTTTAACTACGCCAATTTGTAGACTCCCCTAAGCGTAACTACAACGTTGTTGTACTACGAAGTAAAAGACCTTTCTACAACCAAACGGCAACCATGACCATGTGAGGACGTTTACACAACGTAACTGCCAACCATCACAGGACCTTTATACGAGGTAATTACAACTAATTAAGGACGTTTACACAACGTAACTACCAACCATCACAGGACCTTTATACGAGGTCAGTACAACTAATTAAGGACGTTTACACAACGTAACTACCAACCATCATAGGACCTTTACATGACGTAATTACAACTAATTAAGGACGTTTACACAACGTAAATACCAACCATCACAAGACCTTTATACGAGGTAAGTACAACTAATTAAGGACGTTTACACAACGTCAATACCAACCATCATAGGACCTTTATACGACGTAATTACAACCACCAAAGGACCTTTACAATTACAACCACTAATTAAACTCGTCAACATGATGAGATTTTACTACAATGTACACACATATTGATGACGTATCATTTGATCTGGATGTTAAAAACCATTAAGTGTAAATCTTGTGGCAGACGATAAATGAACTCAATGGAGGGCAAACAAAGAGATTCATTAAAATCGTGTACATGATGAGAGTTTACTACAATGTACACACATATTGATGACGTATCATTTGATCTGGATGTTGAAAACCATTAAGTGTAAATCTTGTGGCAGACGATAAAAGAACTAATGTAAATAATGAGTGACATGCATATTTAAATAATAGTTGAGACAATCAGCTCTTTTAAATAGAACGAATATTATACATAGGACAACGTCTGTGTCATGGATGACAGCACCGTTTCATTAAGGGGGAAGGTTTGGGCCATATAAATAGTTTAATCCCGTAACTTTTTATCGAACTGCTTGTGTAAGCGTACTTATATTCCGGTGTGTAGAATTTCCGGTTAAGGTTAGGGTTAGCATGGAAAAATAACCTAGTGCAATAATTCCTCTGGAAAGTATACACTAGTGTAACTTGTCATCTGGAAAGAATACACTGGTGGAAAGAACACACTGTTACACTTGTACCAAGGCAAGAAAGTGCTATGGTATCGATTTTGCCTCTTTCTATGATTTATCGATTGGATTTTGAACTGGTCTGACGGTGTGTGTTTTGTTGTTTTCTATTTTATTGTTCATTATATCATACAGGCTATAACTACGAACCAAAGAAGCAAGGTCAGTAATCCTATAGAAATATGCCTCATTCGTTGTCCTGTTCCTCGGTTGTTACCTTGTTCTTGTTATAGATAATGATGATATACTGTTCATTTGACGTTAAACATTACTCACCCATTGTTAAAGTTCTACTAATTTTTTAGTAGGAGCCTATCTGACGTCATTCCAAATTAGATATCTACGTTTTTATTAAGAAAGTAAAAGTACGTATTTGATGAAACTATATATTATTGTGTCATATAAACAGAATATATACCACTCATACTAGTAGCCGTTTATAGTAAGGAGAAGCTTGAGTATACCACAAGCGTAATCAGAAACCTTAAATCACAACAGTAACAGAACAAAAGGACAACCAATGATCTACCAAACACAACACTGAAAACCAAAGCAACAAGACACAATAGAAATCATATGCAAACCATATGGTTCCATCAATTAATCACATGCCAATCTACAACTGCTCTGAATTCACTAACCAGTATCAGAATCATGATTATAACACTTGTGGGCGATCGACAATCCAGATTGAACATGCGCATTTGAAAAATGAGACAGCAAACTGCAAAGTACCAAAGTAAATTTGAAGACTATATGTCTGTAATTTTAATATGTGAAAAAATCGTAATTTTTGAGAACCAGATTCTGCAGAAATTGCACGAAATTGTATCAAAATTGTAATGTATGTATTTATTTTACATTTTTCTTTATCAATTTTCTTCTTTTTTTCAAATATAAAAACGTATATACATATCATATATACCCGGTACATATTATTTGGCGGACGTAAAATCGGAGGACTTCCCTGACCCGATAACCCCTATATTACCACATAAAATTGAGATAAATGTATTTATTTAACTTTTGTTTATCAATCTTTATTGTTTTTATTACTAAATTCAACTATCCAAACCGACAGGCGTACATATTTTCTCCACAGGCGTATTTTATATATGCAGGCGTATTTAAGTATGACCGAGAAATCAGGGGTGAAAACAAGCTTCACCGGACGAGTAAGCATTTCCTACTACACTAGTTGCACCGGTTGTGTTATTAATAAACGACACGAACATCATGTGATATGGAAATCGTGTTGGACACAGAATAAGAAACTTGAAGCAGTTCCCTAAGGGGCTTAATGGTGGCCAGTAGCACAATTTCCGACTATCATCTTTAAATGTTTATGTGATGCAAACATCTACCCATAGATTCATCACAGCACCAGCTTTTGCTACCTATATTATTGCTTGTTAACTTCAATAAAGCTCAAATACTGCTCACTGGGAGAGCAGTATAAATCAATGCATTATACAGATCAAATACTGCTCATTGGGCAAGAAAAATAAATTGATATAAGCATCATGAACCAAAATGAATTGTATTTCAAACCATGAATCTGAAAATAATATGACTGATTAAAATCTCAATAAAATCTGAATAATTACATAATAAAATAGATACCAGGAGTATCCTGAATAATTAGAACTTGTATCTGCATCCAAGGTTCAACCTCATCATCTCAATGTGTTCTGTAATATTTTTGTAATTATTCATCCCGGGTATTCCATATAGTCATCTAATTTATGCAATTGGTGCAGTACTCACCCTTCCAGGGCATCTGAGTTTACCCCTGGTTTAAGTGGGGTTCGTGTTACTCGACCTTTAGTTTTATGTGTAAGTTTTGTAGGTCATTGTGTGTCCTTCTGTCTTTTTTCTTTTTGTCATTGAGTTCTCTGTCTTTCTTTGATTTACAGATTTTGATTACCTCTTTGGTATCTTCAAACTCTTCTTAAAGATTATGTCTCGACGTTCCTTACAACAATCCTGCGCACTCAATTATATGTGAGGATCACTCAGTTATACAATGTATGAGGATCACTCAGTTATATGTGAGGATCACTCAGTTATATGTGAGGATCACTCAGTTATATGAGGTTCACTCAGTTATATGTGAGGATCACTCAGTTATATTGTGAGGATCACTCAGTTATATTGTGAGGATCACTCAGTTATATGTGAGGATCACTCAGTTATGTGAGGATCACTCAGTTATATGTAAGGATCACTCAGTTATATGTGAGGATCACTCAGTTATATGAGGATCACTCAGTTATATGTGAGGATCACTCAGTTATATGTGAGGATCACTCAGTTATATTGTGAGGATCACTCAGTTATATTGTGAGGATCACTCAGTTATATGTGAGGATCACTCAGTTATATTGTGAGGATCACTCAGTTATATGTGAGGATCAGCATTTTACTAACACTTGGAAAATAAGTAATGTACATGACAGTATCATTTCATTATGAGGGAAGATTTGGTTCATAACTGGATTAACACGACAGGTGCCACTAGTGGAGCAGGAATTGCTTACCCTTCTGGAGCACCTGAGTTCATCCCCGGTTGTTAGTGGGGCTCGTGTTACTCGATCTTTAGTTTTATGTGTAAGTTTTGTAGATCGGTATTTGTCTTTTTGTGCTTTTTCTATTGGCCATTGTGTTGTCTGTTCTTCGATTTAATGATTCTGAGTACTCCTTTGGTATCTTCAAACTCTTTTCAACTCCGTCACTTATATTGAAGTGCCTGTACCAAGCCATGCGAGTTGGGTGACATTGTATATGTATGTTACAGTGTCTATTTCGCATCTTCTACGTTTTTTCGTTTAGGTTTTGGGACTGTTCTGACGGTGTAGTATTTTTATCTCAATTTTTCACTATTTCGGTTAAAATAGGTTTTCCTCTATGTAATAAGATTAATCTCAAATAGCATTTTTAAACATTGTTGAATATAAAATAATTTTATTATAAAAGTGAGGCTATTTACAGTTAAAAGTGAATATGCATTATCAACAAATGGAATACAAGTATGAAATAAAATTTTGAAAATAGTGAAATGAACATAAGCTTATATAATATTGTTGTTAAGTGCAGAATATTACAATCTCACACAATGCTAGACACTGATGATTTTGATGTAGATGGCTTAGTCTCGATAGGATACCCATCTTTATCAAACTTGGACGGTTCCTTCAGATCTTCATCATCTTCAATACTCGGTGGACGCTTATCATAACTTGGTGTCCTGTCATAATCCGGACGTCTCGAATATTGATCTCTATCACTACGATCACTGTAGCGCCTTCTGTCGTAGCCATCGTCACTTCTCCTGTCGTAATCATAGTCATCACGCCTTCTATCGTAATCATCATGCCTCCTGTCATAATCATCATGATCATCACGCCTTCTATCGTAATCATCGTGATCATCACGCCTCCTGTCGTAATCATCACGCTTCTTATCGTAATCATCGTAATCATCACGCCGCTTGTCGTAATCATCGTAATCATAACCCTTCCTGTCGTAATCATAGCTATCATCATGGCGTCTGTCATAATCATCTCCATATTTCCTATCGTAATCATCGTCTCCTTCAGCGTATCTGTTCCTGTCGTACTCATCAGACCGACGTCGATCATACCCGTCATCATACTTCCCTTTTCCGTCACCATAGCCGTTCTTGTAGTCATCTTGGTACCTGTCGTCGTCATCACGATAGCCTCTGTTGTAATCTTTGACGTCACCATCATTGTCATGGTAATCTCTGTCACTGTAAGTATAATTGTCGTAGCCTTTGTTCAATGAACTAGAACTTTTACGGACAATGTCCTGAGTACTGTAAAATAATATAATTAATCTTAGCTGTAAGGTGATAGGTTATTAAGCATAGCAAGCGATAAACTAACTACAATCTTGCAAAGCAAACAAATAAAATATTAACTCAAACGATATTAATGACACGGGACTCATTATTTACATACAAACTGTTTGTTTTTAGTTTTTAATACCTAAAATGTGGATTTGGTTTCACCATTAATTCTTATTCTGTTGTAACGCCGACTTTATTTTTGTCAAACATTATGTATTGAAGACGACAATCATAATAATAATTATATTCAAAACACTTCTCAATTATCACTTTGATTACTTGATAGATGTCAATTAATTTCGGCCACCTTGCAAACGACCGATCAGCGACAAACTTACAAATTCTGCAGGTATTGGACATACAGCTTTTTCATGAATGACTAGAGACGTGTACAATGTTTTTATGTGTCAGTGAAGCACCGGATAAAATGAGAAAGAAAGGCCAACTACAAATGCTCATTTATAAATCTGACTGGAGTCACTGGTCGTTCAAAGATTTCATTTACTCTGATCTCTAAGAAATGTGCTATAATTTAGCTACTCAAAGATTTGAGTAAAGTGTCTGAATGTCCAAATATTTGACTACAGTAGCAGGTCGCTCACAGATCTGCATAATGTCTGGTCTCTCAGAAATTTCACTAGGGTCCCTGATAACTCAGAGATTTGACGAGAATGTCTTGTAGCTCTGAGATATGCTTACACTCTCTGGTCAGCCAGGGATTTGCCTAGAGTCACTGGTGAATCAGAGATTTCTTTTGGGTCACTGATTGCCCAGCGATTTATTTAGTGTTTTAGTCGCCCAGAGATTTGCATAGTCTTTAGTTGCTAAGAAAATTGCATGGAGTAACTGGTAGCGCAGAGATGTGACGAGATATGTTTACAATGTCTAGTCACTCAGAACATTTGCTAGAGCCTCTGATGGCTTAGAGGGATTTGACTAGAGTCCATGGTTGCACACAGAGATGTGTCTAGAATCTCTGGTCTCTCTCAGATTTGTCTAGTTTCTCCTTTCCCTTAGGGATTAGACAAGAGTATCTGGTCAATTAGAGATTTGATTCGAGTCTCTAGACGCCCCGAGCTTAAACTAGAATTGCTCAATGATTTGACTAGTTCATGGATTTCATCTGGTCGATGCTCAGATACGACGAGAGTATCTTGTACTGCAGATATTTGTCTGAGTTTCTAGTCTCTAAGAGTCTCAGTTGGTTCAGGGATTTTACCAGAGTATCTGCTCGCCGCCCGGATATACGACGAGAGTCGTTTGTCCTTCAAACTTTAGCGTATCTGATCACTCATAGACTTGACTAGAGTCTCTGATCACTCTGAGATCAAATAGAGTCGCTCGTCGCTTAGAAATAGGTAATGTAGGTATTGGACATACAGCTTTTTCATGAAGGACTAGAGACGTGTACAATGTCTTTATGTGTCAGTGAAGCACCGAATAAAACGGAAAAAAGGCCAACTACAAATGCTCATTTATAAATCTGACTGGAGTCACTGGTCATTCAAAGATTTCATTTACTCTGATCTCTAAGAAATGTGCTATAATTTAGCTACTCAAAGATTTGAGTAAAGTGTCTGAATGTCCAAATATTTGACTACAGTAGCAGGTCGCTCACAGATCTGCATAATGTCTGGTCTCTCAGAAATTTCACTAGGGTCCCTGATAACTCAGAGATTTGACGAGAATCTCTTGTAGCTCTGAGATATGCTTACACTCTCTGGTCAGCCAGGGATTTGCCTAGAGTCACTGGTGAATCAGAGATTTCTTTTGAGTCACTGATTGCCCAGCGATTTATTTAGTGTTTTAGTCGCCCAGAGATTTGCATAGAGTCTTTAGTTGCTAAGAAAATTGCATGGAGTAACTGGTAGCGCAGAGATGTGACGAGATATGTTTACAATGTCTAGTCACTCAGAACATTTGCTAGAGCCTCTGATGGCTTAGAGGGATTTGACTAGAGTCCATGGTTGCACACAGAGATGTGTCTAGAATCTCTGGTCTCTCTCAGATTTGTCTAGTTTCTCCTTTCCCTTAGGGATTAGACAAGAGTATCTGGTCAATTAGAGATTTGATTCGAGTCTCTAGACGCTCAGAGCTTAAACTAGAATTTCTCAATGATTTGACTAGTTCATGGAATTCATCTGGTCGATCCTCAGAGATACGACGAGAGTATCTTGTCCTTCAAACTTTAGCGTACCTGATCACTCATAGACTTGACTAGAGTCTCTGATCACTCTGAGATCAAATAGAGTCGCTCGTCGCTTAGAAATATTATTGAGATACATTTTAAGTGTAAAATCGATTAATCTAAAACAAAAACTACATGAAAACGACAGAGCGCTTACAAGGGGTATTCTCCTAATTTTCACCACTATTACATTTTCAAAGGATTTAATCTACGAACTCGCTCGCTCAAGATATTATTCTTATTTGTAAATTAGCTAACAAATGTGCTTCAATTTGCCAATTTTATTCAGATTTAATGTCATTAACGGGCATAACTCCTACAAAGATTTATGAATAAATCGTATGTGCAAATTAAATTAAAATTTACAAGCAAAAGAAAACGATAGAGAGCATATTATATATTACTCATTTGCAGAGTTATCAATGGGATAACTTCTATGAACATACAAAGATATTTTAAATGTAACAAAGAAATGTTCAGTTCAAAGCTTCTATAAAATTGTAATGAATTTTGATAGGAAATAAAAGTGCCATAGGACTGAAAATGCGGACAAATGCACATTCGGTTGATGAAAACCTTTCGATGTTCTCCTTATATGCAGAATAAAATTGTACAGTGTGCATTAGATAATTGTTAAGATAAACGTATATTTATTTATTAAGTATTTAGAGTGTTATTGTAATGTAAATTTATCATGCATCTAATCAGAAAATAATTTTCGATGAAATACTGGATTTCGATAGCTAAAACACAAATTTTGCCCTCATATGAAAATAAAATCAAAAACTAATTACTTCTATGCATCAGAGTTATAAGGAGTTAAAAATATAATATTGTTGGATTGAGTATAAAGCAGAAACATTTTAAATTGTTGGGCGCAACAGGGCATTTCTGTTTTTTACATATTGAACAATGGGCAAGCACATTTGAACTAATTGGGGGTTGTTGTTTTTTTAGTTTTTCATGAAAGGTATATTACTTTGTAGCTTTTTAACTTTAAAAATAAATGGAGACATATTTCTATTAAAGCTTTTAATTAAAAGCAAGCAGACAGAACATTACATTCCTCGTGTGATATTAGCAAAAAACAGAATAACATGTGCTTCCTACTACATTGTATATGTAAGCCATCCAAAAAGCAAGCATGCATTAAAACCTAACCCTCCTGAACAGCTGTATATATTCTAAAACCATATTTGACATTTGGCCTATGACATATTTGACCTCTGACACATAACATATTTGACCTTTGACCTTTAACATATTAGACATTCAGCATTTTATTAATATATAATTGGGTAACCTGTTAGATGAATACTTAAAGAGATACATTTTGATATAAATTGATATTTTGTCATTGCCATAAAATAGCATAGTCAACTTTTTGAGCTGAACTGATATTTAATTCTATATCCAATTCGACTTTTCAAAATTATTGATTTCTATGGTAATAATATGTTACAACCTAACAAATCCATCAACGTAAAATGTACAGAAATGGCCGGGTTGCAAAGGTTTCCAAAATGTTGAATATGTCATGGTCAAGAAGGTCGGCGAGTGCAAAAACTTAATATCTGTAACATGTGTACAAACATTCTGCAAAGTTTTTTCAAAGATCTGCATTGACAAAAATAAGGGAGCGGTTGATTACACAAACTATGTACCATCTGCTAAAAGTGACAAAATTACCAAGTTTCAAAATAAGGAAAAACATGAACAGATTCTAAATTGAGTCATTGTGTCAGATATATCTGCATACATTCTACAGATTCAAATATACATTGTATGTATATTAACTGAAAATTGTGGAAGGGGTTGATTGAACAAAACAGGTATTGTGTACTGAAAAAAGTTATTGAAAAATGGCCAAGATCAAATCAGTCCTAATTTGTTTTCAAATTTAATAATCATCCTCTCCATATAACCATAATATGACCTTAATTTGTACTAGATCTAATCAGACTAACCTATAATTCCATATTGTTTCATATCTTAAATAGATTGTTAATGCTCAAGAGTATATAACTTGGGGTTGTTTTGCTATTTAAATATTACATATGGATTTTTATACCTTGGTTATCTAAGAATATCAATTACAAATGTACATAATGAAAAATGAATACATTTTAATTACTGAGTAATGATGAGGAAAATTCCCAATCTTTTCGTAGTTCAACAGATCAAAGATTATTTAATTACAGAAGTAGATCAACATGCATGTACTCATCATATTCGTCAACCTTTTAGGTTGATACAATGTTTGTTTATATGACGACCTATGATTGGATAAAATCATTCCTAAAAATAACGATAGAAAGGACAGCCATATATGGAAATCTAGAGAATAAGATTAAAATGCTTTACCTGGCCAAGAGAAAATTGCTTGTATAAATATTCTTACCTGACGTCTACATCATCCCTATGGTATGCCTTCTTTTGTCTGGGAGGAGCTAAAACGAGACAAACACATCACTAAGAGGAGAGTCTTGGACCCATAAAATTAGCTCAACACCGTCACTTTGTATTGCACTGTCTGGGCCAAGCTAGACAAATGAGCGGTCAGTTGTATGCTTGGCCCATCACATTAATTATCCCGACACTTTTTATTGAACTGCTTGTGTCATCAAGGGAAGCAAGAGGTCATGTAAATGTGTATTTCTACCATTTTGCAGATGGATTGTTGGATGGTTTTTGTTTTTTTATCCCTTTCATACATATATTATTTTTGATGGATAGAAACATCTCGATGCAGGTACAAAAAATTACAAAAAATAAAATCAAAAGGACAGTAGATGAATGTAATTTTATGATATTACGCAACAATTACTTACAATAAATTCGTACAATTGTTGATTTGTGTCGTGAGAATGGATTTACTATAAAAATGTGAAGTTGACATCAATGACGTCATCATAGCTACCAATATTATATTAATATCATGTGTGTCGCTTGACAGTAGGTTATTATCACATGGAGGGTAACCGTACTTACCTGTGATATGAAATCATTAATAAAAAAGACCGATAAAGAAATCATGACGTATTTCTACCTTTACCAATTACCTGTTTTACCAATAATAGTGCTGGTGCAGAAATAATGGAAGCTCAAATTAATGACAAAATATTTATGAATGATATTAAAGGATGCTTCTATCAAAATGTTCCTTGGCTGTCTTTTAATTAATAAAACGTTTATTTTGTGTTCTCGTTTCAAGATAAATGTTTTATATTTAGCTTGAATGAGTTTAATTTTTCATTTCGTATTTTGTAACTAGAATGTAATGTTGTACTGGTTAGCTTGATCACATCGATCGTGGGCTGAAGCCATGGTCGAGTTCAGCCAAAAACTATAAAACTGGAATTTGTTGCTTCTCCGCTGAGCACACAGGGATTATGAATAACAGTATTGACTGGTTGTGTGTGAATCAGGATAGTGTGTCCCAGTGGAGCGACATGTCTACACGTGGACTGTGTTTCAGTGAGATAGCATTATAAAAATACAACTAAGCGTGTTGGTTTAGTACAGAACGGACATCATCTTCATCTCATGGAAATGTAATTTGTTCTTGCCATGATATAACTGATTAATTGTCCTATCACTCACTCACTCAAACCTTACTAATACCGTTGCAATACCTTTATAAATGTAACATATTATGATTTTGACTACAAAATAAATGCTAATTAGCACCTCCACCCCGCATTTCCAAATATATCAACATAAAATCAAATAAATGATGGGCTGAGTTATCAACGGTGAAAAGTAAACAGCATAATTTAACAGGACATATTCTATTAAATCAGAGGTATGATCAACCCCTCGTTAAGTAATAAGGGGCCGTCGTGGCCATGATCGTATGATAGTTGGATTTACAACTGATGTTGTGAGTTAGAATCTCGGTCAGGGCGAGGTGTACAACATGATGTGATAAAGTTTGTCAGTGACTTGCGACAACAGGTCGGTGGTTTTCTCTGGCTCCTCTGGGTTCCTCCACCAATAAAACTGACCGTCACGACATAACTGAAATATTGTTGAAAGTTACGTTAAACATCATCAAACAACATGAAACATCAACTTTGAGTAATACATACCTTTATATCTTGGTTGTGGTTGTGGTTCTGGTTGTTGTTTATACCTCAGAACTATCAGTACTGACACTATTATTAATATTAACACTGAGATGAGTAATCCTATAAACCATCCAATGTTACCTCCTAAACTGATGGCCATGGCTACAAATATATACAAAGTCATTCAAAGATATACTATTTCACACAAATATATATACTATGTCATAAAAATACATACTATGTCATACAAATATATACTATGTCATTCAAATATATGCTATGGCATACAAACACATAAAAATATATAATATGTCATACAAATGTATATTATGTCAAATAAATATATACAATGCCATACATATATATAGTATAACAAATAAATATATACAATGTCATACAAATATATATTATGTCATACAAACACATACTATGTCATACTTTATACATATTTTGTCATTTAATATTAAAGAACAGTTACAGTTAAGTATAACAGAAGCAACATATATTATCTTAGGCTAAATATTTAGTTTGATAGTTTTGCTTAAACATTATTGCAGTATAAACCAATAGTGATTGCAATCTAATTGAAATTGGATGTCTGTGGTATTTTTTCCCATTATTTAACTTTGGCAATATACTCTAACAACTTACAACATCTCGTTTGGAGTCATGTCGTGTAACCTTTCATTTATCTTTGGCCTCCAATCACATATGAAACAGTTTAATATATTGACCAATAAGACAACAGCTATTAGCATGTACTCGGATTTGATACCTACAGATTTAGTAGAGTCATCGCTGATTGGTCGATTGAAACCTGACAGAATCCCAAAGAAAAAAATGTAAAACCGCATAAAAAAAAACATCTATTATATCCAGAAGTCATGTTATAGCCGGAAAAACATTTTGAACGTGACGATAAACACCAATGACCCTTTCAATATGTGTTTCATATGACAGAGGTTAGGGTTATGTTGCTTAACGCAACAATATTTCAGCTATATAGTGGCGGTCAGTTTTATTGGTCGAGGAAACGAGAGTACCCATCGAAAATCACCGATCTGTCACAAGTAACTGACAAACTTTATCACATCATCTTATATTGAGTACTGCACGCAATGAGCGAGATTCGAGCTCACAACTTTAGAAGTGATAGGCACCGATTGCACAGATAATTGTAAATCCAATTACCACAAGATCACGACCACGACCCCCTCCCCCATATGACTGGAAAATAAGTTTAAATTTATATAATATCTAATACTTACAAATTCCTTTCGTCTTGACTATCTCTATATCACTTTTCGACGTTTTACCTCCATTAGTGACAGCTAGACGAACTTCAAATGATGTCCCTTTATCCAGTTTGTTGATTCCTATCCAGCTTTTAGACACTTCCTGTGGTGACTGTTGCCAGTCAGATGTCCCTAAAACACGATTCGTTTATCAATAAATAATAACAAGTGTTTACAATATGCATCATATATAAGATACAACTACATACAACAATGCAGCAATACTATCACAATACAAATATGAAATATCCACATTTCTTGTCCTGTTATTCGGAAAATTATGAATAATACGATTGATTGCTTGAATGATTGATGCTTAATGCAAACACTAGCAGAAATTATGCCAACTTTAGCTGAAATAAAAACTAAAGTTGGTGCTAAGCATCAATCAATCATCTTATTATTCATACTTCACACGGGGTTCGTGTTACTCGATCTTTAGTTTTATGTGTATGTTTTGTAGATCGTTGTTTGTCCTTTTGTCCTTTTTCTTTTGTCCACTGTTCTTCTTAGATTTACGGATTCTGATTACCCCTTTGGTTACTTCAAACTCTTCTTAAAATACTTCTGAATGAATCTTGTCAATGTTGTATGGCTGTTATATACAGTGAACCTGTCTAGAACAGACGCATTTGGCATCTAGATTGCTGTTTCGAATGTACAAGCTAAAGTTTTCCGTCGTTGAAACCAACTTAGTTGTCAGCTTCTCGCCAGACCGCTAGTTCCTAGAGATACAAATAACGTTAAAGGAAGGATGTGGATTAAATGTAGATGTATTAGTTAAGTTAACCTTTTATACGATATTCTACAAAGGCAACAGTTCCGTATTTTTTGTTGATTATTGTTGTCCAAGTCAGATTGAAGAATGTTGAGTTAATGTTGATAATAGAGAATGCTGGTACTTCTGAAAAATGAAAAATTAAAACATATTAGGAACAGAAATTTAAACAGTGATGGTCAACAATTCCACAAAACGAACAACGACATCTCATCTCAAAGCTTATCATTGAACACAAAAAGACCATGATACACAAATGTATATGGTGTTAGAAATCCAGGTCCTGACCTTGGGAGAGACACAAAAATCTACAATGGACAATCCAGAGAGACATAAGATACACAAGATGAAGAATAACAAAGCAAACACACAACGCAATATAGGTTGGACACCATCGTATGCAAGCATACACAAACAGTCCAAACAAGATATGAGTCCTCCTACAAACAGTGTACACAATTGTTACTTTAATAGGATGAAATTTTCAAAACGACTAAAAACAATATTATGTAGCTGTAACACGCTCAGAAGAGAACACCCCTGTATCGTTACATAATTATCCTGTAAAATATTCAGTAGAGAATAATATGTATTGTAGTTCCTTATAATCATATAATCGCGTGATTAATCGTTCTAAAGAGAAAACAACGTGATGTCCTTCTGTATCACTATATAATTGTCTTGAAACACGTTCTGAAAAGTAAAGAGTGTATCCTTGTATAATTAATTGTCTTGTAAAATGTTCTGAAGAGAAAACGACGCATTGTCCTACTGCTAGTATGTCGTTATATAATTGTTCTGTGAAACGTTCTTAAGAGAAGAATAACGTATTATCCTTCTGGATCGTTACATAGTGGTCTTATAAGACGTTTTAAAGAGAGAGAAAATGTAATGTTTTATATCATTATATAGCTGTTCTGTGAAACGTTCTGAAGAGAAGAATACCATATTATCCTTCTAAATCGCTACATATTGGTCTTATAAGACGTTTTAAGAGAAAAAAGTGCTATATGTCATTCTACGTCATTATATAATTGTAAAATGTTCTGAAGACACGATATCGTGAATACATTACTCTACAATAAAATATCTTACTCATTCCAGATGCCTTCGCTGTTGTAACCTCTATAAAGGAAACTTCTCCACGACCATTCTCAGTTTTACCCCACATGTGTATCCTATACTTTTTATTAGCTGTTAGTCCATTCAACACTGTCTTATTGAGTCTAGGGTCGCTGATTTGTGGGTCCATGTCTTGCATCTTACCAAGGTCTAATCCTTTAACTGAAAATTAACAGTTTAATATAAAAAAAAAGGGGGGTGCTGTTTGGTGTGTGGATGACATCTATAAAAGGAATGTGGCTTGGTGGTATCACATTTCTGTTTCTTTATTTGGTGATGTATGAGTCACAATGATGGAAAAAAGTGGGGGTGTCCGAAATCACAGTAATTACAAAGTAAATTATTTGGTGACATACTAAATCACAGTGATGACAAAAACAAATAAATGGTGATGTGCGAATCACACTGATGAAATACAAAATATTTGGTGACATACGAAATTACAGTGATAAAAACAAAATATTTGGTGACGTATGAATTAACAGTGATAATAAAAAAAAATTGTTTTAGTGATGTTTGAATCCCAAAAATGATGTGCAAATGACAATGCCGATAAAACAAGTTATTTTTGTGATGCATGATCATAATAGTGACCAAAAAACATTATTTTGTGAAGTAAGATTCACAATGGTGAAAAAGAAGAAATAGGGTGTCCATATACAAAGCACAATGACGAAAAACATGTTATATTGGTGATGTACAAATCATACTGGTGAAAAACAGGATCTTTTAATGATATTCAAATGATTATGAAGAAAAACAATTTATTTGGTGACTTACACAATGACAAAATAAAAAGTTTATTTATAAGGTACGAATTATTCTGATGGAAAAAAATGTGTTTTGATGATGTCCAAATTATGTTCATAAATATTTTAACATTTCATTTTCAAAAATGCAATATCAAATATAAGAATGTAAACCTATCTAAACCTACCATCCTTGCTATCAATGATGTTATTCAGAATAGACAGGTGTTCGTATTAGACAGGCTAAACTTCCAATTCATGATATTTACAGGATAATTCATCGTCATGTTTCATTATTAAATTGCGCAATTTGTTATATTTTATGTGTCGTTTCCTTATATTTTTAAACATTTAGGAACCTTGCCGTCATCTGGTGTAAAGATAATTTGATAAAGTTTAAATGCTGTGTAATAATTGCTAGTTCCTTCTTTTTAGATTATAGCATTAGTTGTACAATGAAACCAGTCTAAACCAACTCTTGAATAAACCAGAATCCTGTATAAACCGAACTCTTAATAAACCAGAATCCTGTATAAACCGAACTCTGAATAAACCAGAATCCTGTATAAACCGAACTTGAAAAAGTAGCAATGTAGGAAATTTTAGTCAATGTGACATATATCAACAGAAATTCTGTTTATTCCGAACACAAATGGTGTATCAAAGAGGTTCGGTTTAGGCAGGTTTCATTGTATTTTATCCAACTTTAATGTGCATTCTTACCTTCTTGAAAGCTGACGTCATAACCAAGGAGATAACTATTGGTCATTTCCATTCCCGCTGGGGAATTAAGTAGTTCCGGTTTGGTCCATGTTAGCTCTACAAAATTACTCCCAATAACAGATGGATGTAGATCGATGACAGGGCCTGGCACTAAGTGATAAGATATCAAATACGTTTGTATCATCGTAAGAAAAATATGTCTATTAATTACATTGTAGTTTGTATTTTATCGAATTTACTTCATTGTAAGTTAAAGCATGGTCCATACATTTAGTTTGTCAGTGACTTACGACAGGTACTCCGGTTTCCACCACTAATAAAAGTGACCGCCACGATATAACTGAAATATTGTTGAAAATGGCGTAATAAAACCATAAAACCAAACCAAATCATAAATTTAACCTATCACACATTAATTAACATTTTGGCAATTCCAACATTTGAAAGTAAGTTATTTTTTTTCTTGAAAGCAGATCCCTTTCCTCATTGACAAGAATCAATTCATAAAACATACTATATCTTAACAAAGCACTGCTTGACGTCATATATGATATTTATAACTCCTCTCTATGCTGTGCAAATTCAGAAAAAAGAAGGGGCAATCAAGAAAGTACAATTCAGAGAAACCGGCAGCATTGGGTACAG
This sequence comes from Gigantidas platifrons, assembly GCA_002080005.1. Classification (NCBI taxonomy): domain Eukaryota; kingdom Metazoa; phylum Mollusca; class Bivalvia; order Mytilida; family Modiolidae; genus Gigantidas; species Gigantidas platifrons. Next base: position 22,940 of record MJUT01039656.1, read on the forward strand.
AAAACACAAGATGAAGACAAAGCAAAAAACACAACAAAATATGTGTTTGACACCACTATAAATAAACAAACACAAAAAACGTAAATAAGACATGAGCCCTCCTACAAACAACTGGAAGTAAAGACCCAACATTGTTTTTTTGGAAATCGTAACGGACATCACAACACGGAACTAAGAACGTAAAGACATGCATGAACTCTAACATACGGCATTTTTAACATTGGTCATTGATATTACTTTCCATTATCATTGAATATTCGGACGTATGGAATATCAAAGTGATCAACATTCTTTCAGCAGGGCTTTTCACTGATTTACTGATGTATGAATTAGGACGAATTTAGATTCGCGTGTCCCCTCAACATAGATAGTCATGTGTTAATTTGTTTCCATTTTCAGACATGGGGGAAATCAATATGTCAGCCATTTATAGATTACTACACCTAAGCGTAATGATTAGTAATATTATATGTCATTCACCTCATACAGAAAATAAGAAATAACATGTTATAATAAAAGTTATCATATTCATAATTTTATCTTTTCCACAATTTTCATAATTTTCTCCATTCTGTCAGCATGTGTAATTCAAAACATAAATACAGATTGCAATTATTTTCTGTTCTTACTTTTTCATTAATGCAACGTGTATCTATAATATATAATTAAGTGACACGACAAGTTTCTGAAATAACCTTCATCATGGATGCTCATTGTCAACATATTAGTAACCTAAATAATCTAGAAGACTTTAGCACATAAACCAAAGGTTGTGGACCCCAAAATCCGATACTAATAATAAAAACTATAGTCAACTAGCAGTGGAATCGATCCAGTGATAGTAATGCAATGGTAGATGTAAACATTTACCTATGCTTAATATTTACATTTCTTAAAAATTGAAATATACACTCAATTTTGAAGAACTGTAAATGTTAGTGCCAAAGCACTGCTTACAGGGCAGGGCGGATGATATCCTCGGAGACTAATAATCCATCAGTCTTGGTATCGACTCAGTGATAATAATTAACAAATAGTTCACGGCACTGAGGGCCATATGGCAGTTTATGGACCGGGATGTCACCCACAAGCTGAGGTCCATATAGTATTTTGTGGGTGACAGACCGGTCCATAAAGTGCCATATGGCCCGAAGTGCCGTGAACTATTTGTTATATTAACTTCACGTCCTAAAACAAGCCCAATTATCTCCCTAAATAAAGACTCGAAAACGAGGCAGTCCACTGCCGGTCCATATAACGTTATATTGACCGGCTACGCTAACAAAGACAAATAGGGAAAATAAAAACGTAAAGTATAATATTTACTTAGTAGTAGATGTCTAATTTAGTGCACATGACGCGTGTTTGGAATAACCTTCATCATAGAATCTATATATGGGCTGTTTCAAAAAAAATGACCCCATTTCTTTTATCATTGACCATTCTAATGTGTGATGATTTAAATTGAATCTTTTTGTATCAGAATATGTACTTTGGTACATAGAACCTTGCTGCAAAATTTCACTGCATTATCTGCTACCACTAAAAAATAGCGTCCAAAAATGTATCAAAAAATGTCAGGAGTGTAACACTTTTAGTGTGACATTTACAAAGATGCATGTACTGCTATGTTGTGTAATTAGAAAACAAATAATTGTACAGTAGAAAAATATATCTTATGGAAAACTTTGATATTTTAGGTAAAATTTCATGCATAATTTATGCATTTTTTTGTAATTTTGAAGACAGGACC
>MJUT01039656.1:25364-39498 GCA_002080005.1 Gigantidas platifrons
TAGCTCTAAAATTACCAATCTCATGTCATATCATCAAAATTAAAACAGACAGAGGAAAGTTAGGGTGAGTCCTTCCTTCTTCAGCATCAAAAACTACAAGTCTCCATTGAGTTGAACATTTGTTACACTCCTGACCTATTTTTGTACTTACCACCAAACAAAATATTAAAACAATGTGAATAAATAAAACAAATGTGAACTTTTCTGATGTAATAAGAAAGCAAGTGAGAAGTAAATAAATTTAGTAGAATGTATTTTTCAAGTATTTTACTGCCCTAAGTTACTTGATACAGCTGCTTGCGGTCAACTTTAGGTCTTAATATCAAGCAAATTAATATTTCTCTAATAGATAATTGTTAAATTATATGCTGATGGCCTGTTTTTTTCATTGGCCTCCAATTTCAACACCTATTTCTGTTGAAATATTCACTTTAGTTGATATATAAAAAAAATATGCCAGGAGTGTAACAAAATTAGGTAAAAATACATGCGTTTTTCATTTGTCATTTGTCAATAACGCAAAAATGGATAAAGCAATTTCTATGAAATTTTCAGTGAATGAATTAGTATCGTGTATGTGTCTTCAAATGTACTTTTCATATCAGTGTGGACCTTTTTTTAAGAGAAACAGAAACTTTTGTAATGAGAAACCAAAAAATTACTTTAAAAAATGGTGAAAATACATTAAATTTTATCTCTAAATTAAAAATATTGGTTAAAAATGATCGAAAATTAATTTTTGAACTTGGTTGTATCAATAAATTAATAATGTACAATAATTTTTAGAATTACTTCTGTTTGAGAAATATTGTTAGTGTTACAAAAATATAGATCAAAAGCCATTAATAAAATGTTGCAAATTTTTTTTTCTTAATTTCTTTCACAAACCGATAATAAATGAGTAAACTTGGACTTATGTGGGTCCTTAAAATTCAATAGGACTTCAATTTCCAATTACTTTAATTTTGGTCACCTATGTCACACTTTGGGGTCATTTTTTTTTAAACAGCCCATATACGTGTACATGTATATCATTACAATTATACGAATAACAACTGTTATAATAACATGTTACAAGCAGAGAGTGTAGTAACCATGGTAGTAGTTGTATATAAATCTACCAATGCAATCAGTGCCCATCACCACAAAATGACCACCACGTTAACCGAAATATTGTGGAAAGTAGCATTATTACATATTTATAAGTTTAACACTAACAATCCAAACTAAACTCCCAGAGATGTGATACATGAGACAACACCACTAGAAGCACTGCTGTAGTCAGTGTTTATTAAACATATAGAAGTAAAGACACAATGTAGTTCAGACTTACCTCCCCTGAATGTGACAAAAGCAAAAGTTCACACTTACTTCCCCTGGATGTGGCAACAGCAAAGTTCAGACTTACCTCCCCTGGATGTGGCAAAAGCAAAGTTCAGACTCACCTCCCCTGGATGTAGCAACAGCAAAGTTCAGACTTATCTCCCCAGGATGTGGCAACAGCAAAGCTCAGACATACCTCCCATGGATGTGGCAACAGCAAAGTTCAGACTTACCTCCCCTGGATGTGGCAAAAGCAAAGTTCAGACTTATCTCCCCCGGATGTGGCAACAGCAAAGTTCAGACTTACCTCCCCCAGATGTGGCAACAGCAAAGCTCAGACGTACCTCCCATGGATGTGGCAACAGCAAAGTTCAGACTTACCTCACCTGGATGTGGCAAAAAGCAAAGTTCAGCCTTAGCTCCCCTGGATGTGGCAACAACAAAGTTCTGACTTACCTCCACTATATATGTGACACACGCAACATCACTACAAGCAGTGGTTTAGTCGGTGTGTATTACACATATATAAGTAGTGATATAGTGCAGTACAGACTTACCTCCCCTAGATGTGACAAACGCGACAACAGTACTAGGAGCGCTGACGTAATATGTGTTCATTACACATATTTGTGCCTCTATGTATGTGTAGGGTAACAGGTTTTTAACTGTGTAGGTGAATTCTGTGGAAGACTGCTTGTTTATTGCTCCGTAACGAGCCTTTATGCTGTTCCCGCGAATTTCATCCTCTCTAAATGTTATTCTTTTCATGCCTTGAACCCAGTACTGAAGCTGAAGATACAACATACAAAATAATATTAACATGTGTGAAGTTTCAATAATGTAAAAGAGTTACCATGGTAATAATAAACTATTAACGTTATATTTTATGATTACATTACAACATTTTCTTTCATATTATTGACCAAAAAACATTAAGTTACTAGTTTATAAAATAAGTAGTTTGATACTTTTGTAGACTACGACAAATTCTGTGTCACAAAGATTAAATATATTATGTATAATATTCAAGATTATAGCGTCCATTATAATAATGATGTTAGTATAAACATATTTTATTAATCAATACATATGAATATAGTACAACAATTTAAATACAATAGTTATGACTATGAATTAATTAAGGGGATCCGAAAACAAGCTATTAAACTTATATAAATCTGTATCCCAAGTTTAATTAAATCTACTTTTAATAATCTCAGAAGTTATTATAAATAATAAGTTATCATATTATAAAAGGCCTATAGACATCAAAAGCCTAGCAGTTTCTACCTTAAATCCTTGAAATGTTCCTTTGAGTAGATTAATGATGTTCATCCCATTATATGTCAGGGCTGGCATTTTACTCATATGTAGAAAACACTTCTTGCATGACATCATCATTTTAGTAAGACGAGAGGTTTGAGCCCATGAAACTGGTTTTAATGCTGCCACTTTTTATGGATGTGCCTGTACCAAGCCAGGGAAGTGTATGTGTGTTAGTATAATATCTATTTTTGCCTCTCTCTATGATGTTTCAATTGGATTTTCAAAATGCTCCGACATTATGGTATTTTTTTGTTTTTCATATTATAAAAGGCCTATAGACATCAAAAGCCTAGCAATTTCTACCTTAAATCCTTGAAATTTTCCATTGAGTAGATTATTTTTGCTCATATCCCAATTCCAGTAGAATGTAGCAGCGTTGTCCTGCATGGCAGCTGAATCAACAACAAAACCGTCCACTACTACACCAGGGTTTGGTTCTGTAGTAATTAAAATTATCATCATTAAAAAAAATATATTTGTAAAGAGAGATAAAAGGTTAAAAGACATATTTTTGTTTATTCAGGGACAAGGACAGATGCACCAACAACAAAACCGTCCACTACTAAACACCAGGGTTCTGTTCCATAGTAATTAAAATAATTATCAATAAAAACAATATGATGGGATTGGGATTATGGTGTTTAACACCACTTTAACAATATTTCAGCTATATCGTAGCGGGAAGTTTTATTGGTGAAGGGAACCGGAATACCGGGAGAAAACCATCTACCTGCCGTAAGTCACTGATAAACTTTATCACATAATGTTAAAATACTTTTTTTGCCTCTTTATCGGTGGTGACACTTCAGACTCAATAATCTAGGCTACACTTGCCCACAGTCAGACTGCATATAATAAAAGTGTTGATATTGAATTTGGCGCGCACGACGCGTTTCTAGAATAACCGTCGTAAATTAAGAAAAATGATAAGTTATGTTCCGTCTCCAACAGGCATACGTAACTTAAGGAGATATTTGCTATCATGTCTTGGTCCTTTCATTTTCAGACTCCCAAATGCTTTTGAATTATTTGGATTTCCAGTATTTTGACTAGAACTGATGCAGGTTATTTATATTAGATATCTACGTTTTACTTACTTTCCCCTTGTCAAGTCGACAGAAACACCTAAAATTGTTGTAGGTAAGTTGGAAGTATAACACGCATTTTACACGATCATTTTATTTATTTAAAAATAAATTTCACTAATGAAATAATGTGAAATAATATGGTGTATCAGAGAATAATAAAATCATTAAAAACGTAGATATCAAATTTAGTTCGCACAATGCGTTTCTTCAATAACCTTCATCAGGCACACTCAAAATCGAAAGATAAATATTGTATCTATACATGTGCTTGTACAACGGGTCAGTTAGTTATATCTCTCCGTGCTATCCCCCTAATTAAGTCTGGTAATAAGGGTATTGCTGAACAAATCCAGAAAGTGTGGTTAATCAATAACCTAACATAATATAACTGGCCATTATCTGCTTACATGTCTTTTTCCATTTTTAGTTAATAGCTTTTGATTATACACTATATCGTCACATATTGTCATACCTAATTCATACTTTTGGCTTTAAATTCTGTTTTGATTAGTTCTTAGGTTTTGATAATGTTAGAGATAAACTTGAGTTAGTAACTCTATGAAATCATAACTCGAAAAAAAAATTACCCAGTATTTACTGATTTATAAAATAAACCTTGTAATGTACGAATTCAGGAACAATATTCACATGACACCTGTATCTTCTTAAATAGAAGGGTTTTTATGGTTTTTAATGCCACTTTCAACAATATTTTAGCTATATCATTGCGGCCAGTTTTATTGGTGGATGAAACCGGAGTACTCCGTGAAAACCATGGACCTGTCACAAGTCACTGACAAACTTTATCACATAATGTTATATCAAGTACACCTCGCCATGAGTGGGATTCGAACTCACAACTTTAGTGGTGATAGGAACTGATTACACATGTAGTTGTAAATCAATCTACCATACGATCACGACCACGACGGCTAAAATAGAATTAGATTGCAAAACAATATCTACGTACTGCTCTCTCCAGAATATAGGAGATGTGATTTTAATTCTGCTGTATTATTTTGATGTTCATTCCTGGCTTGTACGGTGACGTTATAAGGAGTATAAACATCGTTTGTCAAGAACTCATATCTGCTTTGTCTCCAATTTGTTATTGTTCTGATCTCATCTAAATTCTGTGCTCCATATTTGCTTATTTTTATTATATATCTGAAATTGTCTCCTCCTTGGTCGATGGGTGGCATTGGCTGCAATAAAAAGATATTTAATATTTAGTACGTTCTACAATACAATACAAGTTAGTATTCATATATACAAGTTCTTTTTGAAATGACCTCTAATCGGGTTCCGTCCGAGGTTAGGGGGGAGGAGTGTGGTGTTGTAACAGCTAAATAACATATTAAAGAAAACTGTTCATTTCTATATAAGCCACTGTCCAATGTATCACTCGGGTTCATATATATCATCTATTGATTGATTGATTTGTGTCTAACGCCAACTTTGCAGTATTTGAGCTATATCACGATGTGTATATCGTCTATTGATTGATTGATTGGTGTTTAACACCACCTTTAACAATATTTCAGCTATATCACGGCGTGAGTATCGTCTCTTGATTTACTTATTTATTGATTGATTGACTGAATGATGTTTAACGCCAGCTTTAGAAGTATTTCCACTGTATCATGGCATGTATATCGTCTATATATTCTTGTCATTATAACTGTGTAATAAATATTTATCAAAAATAAACATTAAATTTGCAATTGAAATTTTGTTATGCTTTAATTAATTAAATTTTGAGCATCTCTGTAACATCTGATAGTTGTCATAGATTAAACCTAATTATGAAGTGTGTTGTTACTTGTCTATCTACCTTAATACGACCATACAGGTAAAGCCAGTGTCAACATCATTTTTATAGAGTTTTAGTAACGTAAAAAACATATATCATTGATAATAAAAAAAATTATCGAGTACCAAACAAACAAAATGATTAAAGGGTAGCAACCTACCTTTTATATTAATTGAAAATACGTATATGTAAAGTGAAGGGTTTTTTTTATAGAAACTACTGCTATAATATCGGATATTCGTTGATTATTGATTATCAACTTTGTTTAATTAAAGCACAGCTAACTATATGGTTATAGATTTCTGAAGCAAATACCCAGTACTAAGTTAACTTAATAAGGACTAGTGATTCGTAAAACCAACCAAGCGAACCATGTTATGTGCAATCTGGATACAACATCAGAGATGATAAACACAAAAAACGCCATGTAAAAATCAACAATGATGCGGCATGAAATCAAAATAAAGCCAGTAGAATATACAACATGAAGGCCAGTAAGTCATAACATCAAAGGAACACTAGCATAGCTTTAAATCAAAACAACTTCAGTAGTACATAGCATCAAAACAACACCAATAGAACTTTAAATCAAAACAACTTCAGTAGTAAATAGCATCAAAACAACACCAATAGAACTTCAAATCAAAACAACTTCAGTAGTACCAGGTACATAGCATCAAAACAGCACCAGCAGAACTTTAAATCAAAACAACTTCAGTAGTACATAGCATCAAAACAACACCAATAGAACTTCAAATCAAAACAACTTCAGTAGTACCAGGTACATAGCATCAAAACAGCACCAGCAGAACTTTAAATCAAAACAACTTCAGTAGTACATAGCATCAAAACAACACCAGCAGAACTTTAAATCAAAACAACTTCAGTAGTACCAGGTACATAGCATCAAAACAGCACCAGCAGAACTTTAAATCAAAACAACTTCAGTAGTACATAGCATCCAAACAACACCAGCAGAACTTCAAATCAAAACAACTTCAGTAGTACATAGCATCAAAACAGCACCAGCAGAACTTTAAATCAAAACAACTTCAGTTGTACATATCATCAAAACAGCACCAGCAGAACTTTAAATCAAAACAACTTCAGTTGTACATAGCATCAAAACAACACCAGCAGAACTTTAAATCAAAACAACTTCAGTAGTACATAGCATCAAAACAGCACCAACAGAACCTTAAATCAAAACAACTTACTTCAGTTGTACATAGCATCCAAACAACACCAGAAGAATCTTAAATCAAAACAACTTACTTCAGTTGTACATAGCATCCAAACAACACCAGAAGAATCTTAAATCAAAACAACTTCAGTAGTAAATAGCATCAAAACAACACCAGCAGAACTTTAAATCAAAACAACATCAGTAGTACATAGAATCAAAACAAGGTCAGTATGATATAAAAAATTAAACTCAAAACATGGTCAGTAGGATATATAATCAAAACAACACCAGATCATAATCAATAAAAATACACCACCAGTAAAATATATGATAGACTCAAAATGCCAAATGATCACAATATCACAACACACGTAGAACCGAAAATCAAAACAAGGACAGTAGGTCATCAGATCAACACAGCCCCATTGCATTGTCTGTCCTTTTAGAGCTTCTGCTCAACCCTTTTGTATCTTAAAAAAAAAAAGAGTTCCACAAAACACTATACAGATATATAAAGATTGAGCTACATGGTGTTGAACTCACTCGTTCCGGAAGGGTAGTTTTAACAGTAAATCAGTTATAAACTCGTTCAGTAAATAAGGGTAATAACAAAATTACCGAACTCCGAACAATCTTCCAAAGGGAAAGTCAAAACTCATAAGTATATAAACAGACAAAATCAGTCAACAACCGGAAAACTGGGAAAACCGTAATGACCCTGACTTGGTATAGGCATTTCCAAAGAAATGATGGGTTGAATCAGATTTTACGGCGCCAAATCTCCCGCTTTCATTACGGTTCAATTCAGATAATAGTTTTGCCAGTGGCATATATTTACTGTCTCATCTGTTTGTGTTCCTTGTTGCTCGTGGTGGCACTAATGAAAACATGGAACCTTTTATTGACAAATATCGACTCACCGTCCATTCAATTATGAGATAACTTGGAGTGTCACCTATCCCTCTGACATTTTCTGGGTTTTTATAAGGACTGGCTGTATCTGTTTTACAAGTATCACTATGTTTACTTGGTTCACTTATACCAATTTTATTCGTTGCCAACAGACGGAAACTATAAGTGACTCCAGGTCGTAGGTTCAGTTTAATTGTGTTGGCCGACTGGTTCGCTGTTGCCGCAAAACTCCATTTATCTGGTTCCACAGATGTATTGTACTGTATTGTAAAGTATTGAATTGGTGCATTGTTAAATCCACCCTTGGTCCATGTTACTTTAACTGTTCTATTCAAACAATCTTTTGTTTTCACGTCTTCTGGTGGCTCTGGTTTATCTGTGGAAACAAATATCCGTTACAATATATAGGTCCTACATAATATAATTATTATTATAATAACTTTATTGTCATTAAACATATATAAACGTGTCTGTGACAAATACAAACAAACAAACAATTGTGTGTATGAAAAAAAAAGGACAAACATAATGAGTTATTTATGTCGCAATAAGACTTCTGTCCTCAATTCTAATGGCCGTTTCAAATAGAATCCAATAACTCTAACATGTCGCACGGAAGCAGGATTTAGTAAATATACTAACATTTGTTCATTAGAAAAGTTTAAGAAAATTTCATTATCTAATTCAATATTATTAAGCAGAGATTCTCTCAGATTCTGATTTACTTTACATTTTAAAATAAAATGAACTTCATCTTCAATTACTCCACAATTTTTGGATAGTCTTTCATTATTAATACTAAGGTTCTCAACCCTCAGTCATAGGTGACCTTAGCAGATTTGGGATATTCTGTTTAAACACTTTGGTTTTCCTGTCCCCCAAACGTTTTTTTTTATTATTTGGCTTTACAAACTTTTGATTTTGAACGTACCAGAAACTCGTCGTGCACACTATAATTGATATCTACGTTTTTATGCAAATTGTGTTCATATTTACTCTTCTGATTAAATGACACTAGAAAACAAGCAGTCGTACTACCTGTACTTGCAAAAGAGATATTAAAATATCATTCAGGGGCATAATCCTCTATCAACATAACAACATATACATGAAGACTTTCATTAGTTAAAATAAAAAATAAAATAACAAATCTGAGTAGTAAATGTCATGTTTCCTATATATTAAATGTGTCTTGTGAGATTTTGTTGTTAAACCCATATTCACATCGGAATCCCATTTGTTTAATAAACGTTTGTAAATATCGAAGGCATAATCACAAATGGACAATCTAGAGAAACTGGGAGCATTGAGTACACAAGGTAGTAGACGAAGACAAACAGAACAAAAACACAACACAATATATAGGACACCACTATACACGTTAAACAAACACAAATAAAACACGAGTCCTCCCACAAACAACTGGAGGTAAAGACGAACCGAACATCGTTTAAATTATTATAATACATATTCATTCCTACAGGTAGATTGATTCACTTCGTTTTGAAAATTTATATTGAGGTTGTAAAGTGTGCCTCACTTCCGGTTTTTTAGGGATTGTCTTGTCCGAGTTCTGTTTGTGTGTTTTTTTGTTTTTTTTGTTTGTTGTTGCTTACTTTAATTAAGTTTGTATTTTTACTTGCATCCGCATCAGCACTTTATGGATTAACATCATTGCACTGAAATATTCCACATTATTCTTTAGTTTGCTTTTCTATTTTGGTCGAGATTAGTGTTTGTACTATTGTGTCATTTCATTTTCCTTCTTTACTATCTTTATTCAAATAATCCCTTTTTTCCTTGTCTTCCCAGATTCCCTCCCCTATTTGCTGCTGATATATCTGGGTTTTTTTTTTTTTTTTAGTATTCAATATTCATCTTATTCCTAAATACCTTTTACTGTTAAAATAGCAGATGCCGTTTCTTCGTCCAAACCATTGGTAACAACACAGGTATAAAATCCTGAATCTCGACTAATTGTTCCACTGATCGTTAAAGAATTATCTTGCACATTTGTAGTCATTCGTTGGTTAGTGTAAGAAATCTCTTTCCTGTCCTTTAGCCATTTCACTCTTAGATTTTTAACTTCTTCAAAATCCGTAGTTCCCGAACATGTAAATTTTGCATCTGTTTTTGCAAAGACCTCTAAATCTGTTGGTCTTTGTTCAATTCTAGTTTTCCCTATAATATAAATAAAACTTTCCTGTAGAATATAATGTCATTTGAAATCTAATATCAAAAACAACTTTTCTGTAAGTTTATAGTCCTTTTTGGGTATTTTATTTTCTTAATATAATTGATTATTTTGACTTCTCCGTGAGAACTGATATGGTATTGTATTGTCTCTTAATACAAATATTTTGATCTAATAGAAAGTTTATATCACAAGAGAGATGTATGCCTTTGTTTTGTGTGTTTTTGGTGTTTTTAATAAAATTAGAAAACGAAAGAATTAATATGTCTTTGACTTTCTTTAAAATACCATTTGGTTTTCTGAGTTTACTACTGATGTCTTACATTCCTGTCTTTAAGGTGGTATATTTTGAATTAATTTACTCTATACAAAGACCACCCTCTGGGCACAGGGACTTGCTCCCAGTTACTAAATTTGACCCCCTGAATTTTTTTTAAGTCAATGTATTTACCCACTTAAAACTCTCGTATTGGTAATACATTGACAGTTAAAACAAAAGATTCTGTGGGGAAAATTTAGTGGCCGGGAGCAAGTTCATGTGGTCTGTGATCACTTACTTCTAACTATCATTACACCCCAGTCTGTAGTGCTGCCTTGGTCATTCTGTGCTGTACAGGTAAAATTACCAGCATCTGATAACACTATATTCTGAAATATTAAACGATTAAAATATTAATTTTATTGAACCATTACTGGTTGAGAATGACACCCAATAAAAGATGGCAGCAAATTGTTGATGCCTTATGTCCCATCGGAGATGAAGACGATAAGTAGGTAAGTATTACTGATTGAAGGTAAATCTGTACATGTTTCCCTACAATAAATGGGCGTAGGGTTATGATGATGGTGTTTAATGCCTTTTTCAACAATATTTCAGTTATATCGTGGAGGTCAGTTTCATTGGTGGAGCAATTTTACAATAGGTCTTATTTTACTGTTACACACATGGGTCTGCCTGATTAGGTGAAAACCAAAAAATGGCTATGGTATATACCCATCAGATTCAGGGTTAGGTTAGGGTTATGGTGTATAACGCGCCTTTCAACAATATTTCAGTTATATCATTGTAATCTGTTTTATTGTTGGAGGAAACCGGAGTACCCGGAGAAAACCACTGACCTGCCGAAAGTCACTGATAAACTTTATCACATAATGTTGCATTGAGTACACCTCGCCTGAACGGGAATCGAACTCACAAACTTAGTAGTGATAGGCACTGCCTTGCATAGGTAGTTGTAAATCCAGCTACATACAATTAATGTTAATCACATCATTATTAAAGACGATTAGAAGAAAATAAATGTCTTGCAATATCGACACGTCTTGTGAGCGTGCGTCTGATCAACCATATCATACAGTCACATGTGGATAACTCTTGCATGACCGAATAAGTTCACTGTGAGAGGAGGTTTTGACCCATAAAGCTAGATGAATGCCAACGCTTTTTATTGAAGTGCCGTAAATCGCCACTGAAGTAAGCGGTCTTGTTAGGGGTATCGATTTTGTCTCTTTCTATGCTTTTCTTATAAGATTTTGAAACTATTCCGACATTGTGGTATTTTTCGTTTTTCATTTTATTCCATCTCGTGAAAAAAAAAACAATATTCAAACATTTCGTGTGAGTACGCCTGTGTCTACAAAACCAATTATCATCAATTGAGTAGTCAAGTTACTGACATGGTTTATTAGATATATTTTTTTATGAAATTTACAGTTCCTAAATAAAGTAATTATTTATAAATCTAAGGTTCTCCTCCCTCAGGCTCGGGTGACCTTGGCCAATTATGTCTATCCTTTTCCTCCCTTTTGTTTTATTACTTCCAAAACTTTAAATTAAATGGCTTTTCAATCTTTCCATTTAGAGAGTACCTGATGATGGTTATTCGAGAAACGTGTCATGCGCACTAAATGTTATATCTACGTTTTTATTTTATCTCCATCTTGTCCAGTTATCTACGAGGATCGTCATTCTACTCACATGTGGATAATGCTTTTGAAAGGTAAAATAGTGTCCTATGAAATTGTGTCCTGTTGTGCTATATTTCAAATGAAAAACCTTAAATGGACCAAAAGAAGTCATCACTGCACTTTATTCCATCCTCAAACTTTATCATAGGAGTCAATTGAAAAAGAGGACAGCATTTCACGGCAGACACTATTTAATGATACACTTTCATCATCGCATCATTTCATTCAGATGGATGGAAGTATGGGTCCATAGATCTATTCCAGCAATCATGTATGTTAGGGGTATCGATTTTGCCATCTGTTTCTACGATGTTCTTATTAGTATTGAGAAATGTTCTGATGTTGTTGTGTTGCTCATATTTGATTTTAACTCATACTTTGCACAGAAAGATATATGTATTATCATAGAAACATAATTCACTAAGACTGTAGATCTTACAAAGCATCTCCAATTACATTATTTATCTTATAAAAAGGAAACTTAACATAATCTTTCATTGTAGAAAGATTGTGAGTTCGAGCCCCGATTCGGTCAAACCAAAGACTATAAAATTGGTATTTGTTGCTTCTCCACTTAGTACGCAGCATTCAGAAGAAAGAGCAAAGACTGGTTGGCTCGGAATCAGGATAATGTGTCCGAGTGGGCCGACATGTCTATCAGCGGACTATTATTTGAATATATAAAAATCCAACTATAAGCGTGTTGGTCTAGTAGTATAAAGCGGACGAATGCCAGACAACTCGGCCCACGGACAACTCGGCCCGTAACCGAGGACAACTAGGCCCGCAACTGAGGACAACTCGGCCCGTAAGCGAAGACTAGTCGGCCCGTATGTTAAGACAATTCGGACCGTATTATTGTTTTATAAAATTGTTCAATATTTATATGTGTATATTTATTATTTATTTAAAAGATAATTATCATCTTTTAGTTAAAATGAATTATTTATTAAATGATAATATTTCTTGTGACAAAAAATGTAACTAGGACGTGATTTTGTTCTCATATTTCCTATCATTTACAGTAAAATTAATATCAAAAATTAAAAATAAATAATTTAAGAAAAAATATTTAGAGCTTATAAATTATGAAATTTCATTTAAGCATTATGTATTATTTTTGTTTGTATAAGCTTCATGGTTGTTGGAAAAGCTTGTCATTAAACAAAACATAAATTTAAAAAAAATATATCTTAAAGATGACAATATGTACTATCAAGTTGTCTTTGATAAATATAAAAATTTAAAAGAATTAACGTGTTAACAGGATTTTGTCAAAATTGGATTTTGTTGTCCATTAATTCATTTTTTTTTTACACATTGTATTTTCACGGCTACATAATTTCTTTTAAATACATTCCTTTCAAATTATTTTTAGTTGCTGAAGTATTAAGAAAATTTTAATTATTTATTTAAAAATTGGTTCATTAATTTTCATTATTCATTGTTTTTCACTTGTATGAGTTTATGAAATGTCCTCAAGAATCATATCCAAGTAGACTTGCACATGTCTGTGTATATGCACAAGTGATAAGTTGTACTACCGATCATCGCCAATAGTCGACCTTAAGTAGGCTTCCATGCGTCTCATTGTACTGAAAGATATCTCGCTTGTTGCCGATGACACCGGCATTGTCAGTAAGATATTGATGATGCCGTATATAGCCAGTTATAAGCCACGGTTTGTTGAATGTAGAGCGTTGAATAGTCTCTGGAGAATCATCTACAATAGCCCAACTGATCTTCCAACATTCAACCCCATCCACAAAATCTACTTTCCTTGGTAAATCTCTCTATTAGGTACTGAACAACCTATCAACTATTTCAAGTGTTGCAGGGTTTAGATAAGGACCCCCCAAATCGCTCCTCGTTGCTTACTACTCACTTTGATATCTCTTCCACTAAATGATCCAAGGTTTCCAGGAAGACAATGTATAGGGATATTTTCCAATAATCAGACGAGTGTCTACATGATAATTCGCTCTGAACATTTATATTATATACATTATAGATTTAAACATGGAACATATCTACATGCATATTCCAGTAGGAAAGTAGCGCCTTGATTTAAACAAAATTGTCAAATTCACGTATAGGCACGTGCCTACTTGAGCCTAACGTAGCTTCGCTACTGTTGACTGCAGTAATTATTTTTTTGATTTTGGTGTTTTAATGCCACTTTCAACAATATTTCAGCTATATCGTGGCGACCAGTTTTAGTGGTGGATGAAGCCGGAGAGAACCACCGACCATGGGCAAGCAACTGGTAAACGTTATCACTTGGCTGCGAGTCGAGTGCACCTTTTTTGTCATTTACAAAGTCG
>MJUT01039656.1:40447-61163 GCA_002080005.1 Gigantidas platifrons
CTCATTATGTTTATATGAGTGGTTTTTATTTGTACGTTATTTTCCCATGAAATTGTCAATTTTTAGGATTTATTTTTAGTTGAAATACATACGAAAATCAAATATTATTTGTTGTGTTTAAATTATGTACAAATAAAAATCATTCATAACAACATAATGAATAAATAACCAATCAAAATGTTTCGGTGTAAAATTTGTAAAAATCTATCCACAAATGACTTCACAATGGTTTTTTGAAAAAATATGGTTTTGGCTGATTATATAGGGATTTTTTTTAGATTTCCCAATATTTTTGACAGATGACTGTAGATTTATGATTTCCATCAATTTCATTTAAAAAAAAATAAGTAAGACAACAATAATATTATTGATGGTCCGAGTAGTCTTCATACGGTCCGAGTTGTCCTCTGTTACGGGCCGAGTTGTCCTTTGTTACGGGCCGAATTGTCCTCTGTTACGGGCCGAGTTGTCTGGTACCTAAGCGGACAACATCATCATCTCATTAAAAATTAACTTGTTTTCTCCATGATATATCTGGCGTTAAACAACAATCACACAATCACTCATTGTAGAAATTGTCTTATTTTAAATACAAATGTCTTTAAATTACCGTTATGTATAAATCTCCATTTGGTAGTATCTGGTACCGCCCGCCAGTAATTTGCTGCCTTTCTTTGTACCAGGTGATGATTGGGTCTGGTTTCCCACTGGTTTGACAAGTCAGGTTAACATTTGTATTCTCAGCAACCTTTAATTCTTTTACAGGTCTCTTTATAAACTGAGGTTTCTCTTCTATAAACCAATAAATATTTTTTTGTAGATTAGACAGCAAAATAAACAGAAAATACCAATATTTTTATTACCTTGCAAATAAGAATGAGATTTAAAACAAGTTGAAATGTTAGTGGGGTTCGTGTTCTTCGATCTTTAGTTTCCTGTGTAATGCTTTGTAAATCGTTGTTTCCTTTGGCCATTATGTTGTCTGTCCTTCTATTTACGGAATCTTGTTACCCCTTTGTTATCTTCAAATTCTTCTTATCACATATTCTCAATCCATGTCTTTCTTTGCGGCGGTGGCGAGAGGTATATTGTCTGATTTAGTGCATTTTATTGTAGATTGTCGAATGTGGACCAATGTAGCAGTGTACAGTACTAGTGATATATTGTCTAATGTTTTAATTGTAGTGTAGATTGTCGAATGTGGACCAATGTAGCAGTGAACAGTGGTATATGGTCTAATGTTTGCATTGTAGTGTAGATTGTCGAATATGGACTAAAGTCCCCACTTCGATATAATTTTGATGTCTTGTAGATACATCAAAGCATTAATCTCACCAAAGGGCATAATTGTTTATAATGAAAAGATACATTTAATCGGGAAGTTCTATTATTGTAAACAAATCTTATTTTTTTTATTAATGTCAACCAATCAGTTGGGCGGATGTTTTGCTGGAATTAATATTGTAATAATCCGTTTCCTCGTTTAAAGGATTGTGATATCATGTACTCACCCTGATATTGGTATGTTTGTATCTAATCCAAGTTGACTTTGTGCGAATGAGAAGGAAGACGCTGCCTTAGTCCCAACTGAAGCATTGAGGTAGAAGTTACTGAACATATAACCACGCGTGCTAGAGGCACTACATTGCAGCAGCATCCAATTAACACATTGCAATAGGTATTTGAGGTGTCAAGCAATTAACTTACTTAAAACATTGCAGTAGAAGTCAGCGAACACATAACCATACGTATTTGAGACATTACACTGTATACTTACTTAAAACATTGCAGAAGTCAGCGAACACATAACCATATGTATTTGAGACATTACACTGTAGACTTACTTAAAACATTGCAGTAGAAGTCAGCGAACACATAACCATACGTATTTGAGACATTACACTGTAGACTTACTTAAAACATTGCAGTAGAAGTCAGCGAACACATAACCAGACGTATTTGAGACATTACACTGTAGACTTACTTAAAACATTGCAGTAGAAGTCAGCGAACACATAACCATACGTATTTGAGATATTACACTGTAGTGTAGACTTACTTAAAACATTGAGGTAGAAGTCAGCGAACACATAGCCATACGTGTTAGAGGCGTTACATTGTAGAACCATAGCATCTCCCAGTCTAAGATCAATAACAGTCAGTTCATTGTCGTTAGGCTTCAGTAGTCTCCCTTCTGTAAGTGTCACGTGTCTGGCATCTACAAAAATAAAATAGTAGATATCTAATTTATTGTGCACGACGCTTTGCTGGAATAACCTTAATCAGGTGCGATCAAAATAAAAAAAAGATTGGGAAGCCAAATAATTTAAAAGGGCTCGGGTGGCTCAATGAGATAGGTTGTTGGATCTAACAACTCGTACAAGCTTTAAGCCTATCACCAATACGGCGTGGGTTCGCGCCCGGCTTTGTAAATTACAAAAAAGGGTGCACTCGACTCGCAACCGCAAATGATAAAGTATACCAGTTGCTTGCCCATGGTCGGTGGTTCTCTCCGGGTACTCCGGCTTCTTCCACCACTAAACCTGGTCGCCATGATATAGCTGAAATATTGCTGAAAGTGGCGTTAAACACAAAAAAATCAATCAATCATTAAAAGTCTTTGGGAGCAAGAAAACCAAAGTGTCTAAAAAGGAAACTAAAAATCGGCTAACGTCACTGTAAGTTTCGATAAAAATATATCTAATAAACCATGTCAGTACCGAAGCACCGACTACTGGGCAGATGATACCCTGGTGAAAAAAGTTATACCTGTATTAATTAATTTCACGAACATTTCTTCTGATCATTGTAGATGTTTTTAATAAAAGACTTGCTCTAATATATTTTTAAGGGCTAAAGTTTTCTAGATCACTGTTTGTCCTTTTTGTCTTTATTCTTTAATTTTGTTGTGATCAGTTTAATCTTTGATAATGTAGGGACTTTGTGTTCGTCCTCTCAAAAACCAAATGTAATTGTTCGTGACAAGAGTAAAATATTCTTAAATAGAAAAAAAACACAAAAAAACATTGTTTGAATGTCAAACCATTTAATACGGCAATGAAACCCATTTGTAGGTTGTGGCGACGAACATAATATAGCAAAAGGAACGATGAATTTTTATTGACATGTATAAGAAAAATACCTTTAAATTTGACACCATTTATGTACCATTCAATACGTGGACGTGGGTCGCCACCAGCACGGCATATAAACGTCGCTTTAGCACCTACACTTGTTTCTATATCTTGTGGTTCACCTCCATCTAACCAGTAAGGCTTAGCTGTATGTAGATACCAAGAAATATACATATTGTTTAGCATAGGTCATGATATATATCCTTTATATATGCTGCTTTACATGATTTATAAATTATAGACTTGTGTTATGACTGTCAACAAATATATATTTATATGTTTCAGCAACTTATTTCCAAATCCTATTAATTTCTTCTACGTATTATGGTTACTTCAAGATTGTAATGTGTAAAGTTATGTTGAATTAATTATTAAAATATGTGTGTGTCCAAATTGCTATATATATAGCTATTTAATAGGTAACCATTAACACTAGTATGTCATAACTTTCAATAGACATTTTCCCTTCCACGTAAACAGGTGCACATCAGAAACCGGAACTGCTTATCCTTTACGAACACCTGTGTTCACCACACGTTTTGTTTGGTAAATTCCTCGCTGCTCATCATTTCGATTTCTGTGCTGTATTTATGCTTTTTTGTCTTCATCCTGTGTCTTGTGTGCCCAATGTATCCAATGTCTCTAGATTGTCCACTCTTGGTTGCACTTTCGGTTTTCTATGACGTTTACGTTAACATATCATTCACAATAAATTTACATTTTAATTACCAGTGCATACAAATTTATCTGAATATATATGCAAAACTTTTATTAGTAAGAATGTTGTCTATATTACCTTTCAAGATAATGTTAATATTTCTTTGTTGTCTTTTTCCTAAGGCACTAGAAGTGTAACACGTATAGCTACCACTGTCCCTTCTCTGTAGACTAGATATAAGAAGCTCCTGACCACCGAGTGACAACGTTCGCCTATTATCAGGTATGTTTCCTGTTTTATTCTCCCAGTGGACTTCTGGTGTTGGGCTAAAATGGAATAATTGCAGATGCAAACCGTCAAAAAAATAAATAATAATAATAATAATTGTAGCTCTATTCTCGTTTCAGGTTTAAGCTATGAAGCCATTCATGTATATCTAACTAATGTATATTATCATAAAATCCTATTATGTTGTTAAGTGCCAGATCATGTCACATGATTTAACTATAAGATGTATATACATCAGAATACCATAAATCCAGCATACAATGGCTAGATTTTGTTTATTAGAGTCATGCTTGGATATCCGAGCAATCAAAATGCAGTTCTCATTCGCACCTTGGGTTTATTCATTACTGAATTAACACAAGGGCAGTAGAAAGGGAAAGCACCCAAAATAAGAACGTAGATATCCAGTTTACTGTGCATGATACACTTCTGGAATATGATTACAGAATGTTTTGGATAACGTTGAATCGGACAGCACAAAGTCACAGCTATTGATTATTAACGAATATTACATTTTCATGGTATTATATTATTTCAAAGTACCAATCACAACTGATATAGTAATTAAGAATTTTTAATTCAGTCAATACATCTACATAGTAGATCCATGAAAGTACTAGCGAATATCAATTTTGAACGATATCCTCTATTTTCTGCAGGTCGATAAAGCGCCGTTACGCTGTAATTGCTTTGTCTGTTTAGAATAAACTGTATCTCTCTTTTGCTATTTCATGTTTATTTACATATTCAAACGTCATGTATTCGTTTCTAAAAACAGTTCATAAACCAATATTCCTAATTGTCTACTTTTACTCACTTTCCTCCAAATATACATTTAATTCTCATCGGTTCTCCTAATATACCGAAAATTTCTTTTGGCGTAGACCACAGGTAATGTGGGGATACATTATCATCCGTACCTAAAAAAAATTACACATCAAATTACCACATTATGGTGAGTGAGTGATTGATGTTCAAAGGTGAGCGTGGGTCCGGATGGTTCAATGAGTTAGGTCATTGGATCTAACAACTCATACAAGCCTATCACCAATACGGCGTGGGTTCGCGCCCGGCTTTGTAAGGTGCACTCGACTCGCAGCTGCAAGTGATAAAGTTTACCAGTTGCTTGCCCATGGTTGGTGGTTCTCTCCGGGTACTCCGGCTTCCTCCACCACTAAAACTGGTCGCCATGATATAGCAGGTAGATATGTCGCTCCACTCGGACAAATTATCAGGATTTCGAACCAATCAGTCGTTGCTCTAACTCCTTAATGCTGCTAAATGGAGAAACAGTTAATACTAATTTATAGCCTCTAGTTTGACCCGACAGCAGTCCGATCTATCGTACTCGAGGCGAGCACACAATCCATTTCACCACCGATGCAGCTAAACCACGTCCATGGTTATTGGTTAGCGTACGATTTACCCGAAGGGGAATCAAATCTAGAATTTTAATAACTTCTAATTTGAAGATTGTCATTGAACACGCCTAGAATTGTAATGGATACATGCTCTAATTATCCGATTCCATTGGTTTCTTCCTTAAGATACCACTAAAAAGATTTTAAACTGAAGTATTCATAGATAATATTTACAAAAATATATGTGTAATGTATTGTAATGTAGAACAATATATAATGTATGCAGAAAGAAGTTAACTATTGGTATCTCCGTCATTGTTAAATAAGGGTAATAACAAAATTACCGAACACAGATCAAATTTCCAAAGGGAAAGTCAAAACTCATAAATCAACAAACAAACAAAATCAGCCAACAACCGGGACACTGGGAAACCGCAATGGCCCCGACTTGGTACAGGCATTTCTAAAGAAATGGTGGATTGAATCAGAAACAATTTTACTATGCTTTTATTTACTGGGAACAAACAGGTTTTCTAGTTGATGACCATAGGTCATAAAGATTTATCAAGTAACTCTTACAAGGAATAGTGTGCCAGTCATTTTCTCTTAGGAGTACTTTTTTCTGTGTAAGAATGTGAACTTACCGCTGCTTCCGACCGGATAAATAACAGTACCATAGGAATATGTATTCTTTCGCATGAAATAGTTTGTTGCCATGCAAACATATGAGCGTCCATTTTGATAATCCTCACTCTTAACATTTGTAATGTACAACCGTCCTATAAAATAAACAGTATGAAATAACTATTCGATTGTAAATCGAAACCCCCCTCCCAGAGGGTGTGCCGAGGGTAGAATAGGCTCCTGGTTTCTCCGTCCTAGAGGCACTAGTCCTCTAAAAGGGGCCAACCCCGCGGGAACCCCGGGGTATAGAAATGGGACAGAGAGTTTCTTCGGCTTGATGGGGCGTTTGTTGGTTGTGCGGGATGTATAAATTCACAACCAATCCGTCCTTCGGATGAGACGTAAATAAAACCGAGGTCCCGTGTTGAGAGATTGCCACCCTCTTCGCACGTTAAAGAACACAGTGTAACAGCTCATTATGAGCATTATGCTCATGAAGAGTGGTCCATAGGAGACCTGTTGCACTGGCTAAATTCTCCGTCCCTCTCCATCACCTTTCCTTGCTTCGAGTCCCATGGCGTTTGAATTTTTTTCTCGTCCTGAATATAGCTAAAAATTTGCTCGCTGGACGTTAAACATCAATCAATCAATCAACGATTGTAAATCTTTTGATGTACACGATATCCATATCAGATGACATTTAACAGTAACACGACGGTGCCACTATTGACGAAGGAAGTACTCACCCCTCCGGATCACCTGAGTTAACCACGAGTTTTAGTAGGATTCGTCTTGCTCATCTTGAGTTTTCTGTGCAGTGTTTTGTAGATTATTGTTTATCTTTATTATGACCATTGTATTATCTATCCCTCAATTTACGGTAGTTGATTACCCATATGGTATCTTCAAACTTTTTTTATTTCATATATCGTCGTCCATATCAACACTCATTATAAATGTCAAATTGTTAAATAGTAAGCACATAGCTAGTTGTATTCATCGTACGCGTACTCGGCCCAAATTTGGCTTAATATGCTCTTGGTTTTGTACTTTCCAACAGTTCCAATGGGTACGAAATGTGCTCCTATAATTTCTGATTTTTTTATACTGAAATTAATCTCAATTCATGACATGGTTTAAATTTAATAATCCCCTTCTTCGCAGATATTGATTAGTTTATTCAACATCAATACCTAGATTATACCTTGACGATACCAATGAGATATGCAAAAGCCGGATATCGAAGGGCAGACAATACAATGGCTACAAAATGCTTTACTTTTTCTACTGTGTGTAGTGTAGCTGAACATGAAGTAAAGATACAGCATGTTAAATGTTGCTGTTTCTACTGGCCACAGTTAGAATTTTTACCATTTCCATAACTCTTAATCTAACATGAAAGTAAAACAGTCCGTAAACTGCAGCTGATTAAGAGTTCACAGTTCCCATGAAGTGCGCATGTGTTTTGTTTGAATGTGTCTGTACCAAACCAGGAAAACGAGCGGACATGTATTTGTGTGTTAGAGGTATTTTCCTCTTTCAACGATTATTCTATTGAAATTTGGAACTTTTTCTACGTGTGGTATTTTTTTCATTATATTAGAATAATGATCCATCATATATTAATTTTTCTTCGTTAATTACCTTCTAAATCTTGTGTTATTCTGTTGTTTAAGTTGATAGCTTCGATCCTGCTAGATTTGTAATCTCTCAAGACCCATTTAATCTCTGCCTTTGGTATACTTGTTGGTGGTGTACAGTACAATTTGATGGAATGACCACGTACAACGGTTATAGTTCGATCTTTGCCATAGGGAAAATCTTCTAGCATTGCTTGCCGAAAATTTATATTAATAGAGGTTGAAACACCTAAATCATTGTAGGCTAAACACTGGAAGATTCCTTCATCTTTATTTTGAGGCTTATTCATGACAATGGTACCAGAATGTTGTAATTTTACCATACGATTGTCATTACCACTGGTGTCAAATGGTCTTTGATTTCTTGTCCAGTTATACCTGTTAAAATTGACATATTGGAGCCTTATATGCCAGCATTTTGTTAGTAGAGGGTTAGGGTTAGGGTTCTGGGCCCCGTTTCACAAAAGGTCGTAAATCGTACGATTTCCGACTTACCTTACGACCACTTGCCGACTAAGTTTGCGACCGTTTCACAAAACTTGTCGGAATTTTATTACGATTTCCGATTTACCACTTGTGGTTGATACATCTTCTTTGTGCGAAGGTACGAAAATCGATCAATTTACCCTGTCAGATTCATATATTCGTTCAAACAAAATATTAAATATAATTATTCTATTGGTCTACATGTATATGTATATACAAAATATTAAACAAAGTTAATTTATTGTTCTTTGTGGATACAAATCACGTGACACCCTAAGAAAGTAGAGACGACAATTTCAAAGTGGAGACTGCTTTTTCAGGGAAAGCTCCGCGGTGGAATAAGGACCAAATATCCACTTTGATAAGGCTGATGACAGAGAAGTCAACAATAATAAAGAGAAAGTTCACTCCATCCCTCATCAGCAATGATACAAATATTTCCCAATGACTGTCATTGGTGATGTTTACAAAATTCTAGTCCGCCCATTTTTTTTTAGCCATTTGCCCGACATCAGGCATCATATATTTAACCTTATAATATCATAACTTAGGTCAGATTTAGTTATGATTTATCTAAGAAAGACATTTTATAGCGAATTCAAATGAAACTTTTCAAATGTTTAAGTATACGAATTATACATGTACATTTTTACGGATGCATGTATTTATGCACCAGTTTATAATTTACATGACTCTGAATAAAATTGATTACAGGTTTTTAATATATGGCAAAACGTTGACTTGAACAAAATAGCTAAAGCTATAGCATATAGGCAATTTTTTTTAATTTTCCTATATCAATAGGTTTCAAAAATTGGAACCACCATATTGGGTCATAACGCAGAGCCAATTTTAATACTTTGTGAATACATGTAGTTAGTGGTTTTACGTAACTTCCAGTTGAGACGAATATACTTGACAGGTACTATTCCTATGCAGCAAGAACTGGGGGAAACTTTTGAGATAACAAAAATACATTGTTGTCCCCTATATTTGGAGGTAATATATATGTTGTGCCCCTTCCCCCACTTTCAAAATACTCGTCTGTCCCGTACACCCGTGAGTAAACACGATACATTACAGTACATTGTTTTCTCGTGGACATTTATTACACATCTCAGTATTTTCCATGAATATAACGTCTATAAATAGTTCCAACTTAAACTAATGGAACACCCCGTTAAAATTTGATGATATATCGACTTTCCGCTTTAAATTTGAAATTCTTGGACTTTTTGTAAATTTGATGTCAAATACTGTCAAGAAATTGAAAATTGAACATTGTAGCACGAATTCAATGTGGATTTTTTTCTTGGTCAGTCTACATGCATGTAGTTGCATGGATGCAAAAAAAGTATCATGTCACTGAGATTTTCCTTGTATACTATTTCATAATTACGTTTTATAAAGCGCACATTTCCGCCGTTTTTATGCTTGTTTGTTTGTTTGATGGTGTTTAAAACAATATTTCAGTTATATATCGCGGCGGTTCCGTTTTTTTATCTGGATAGAATTCCTTTCAATAAAGAGAAAAGGAGGTAGATTTTTTAAGTAAAATGTTGTTGTTCATTTAGAAAGATTCTTATAACCAATACAATTTTTTTAGCAAGGACATAAACACAAAAGAAAATGGGTATGATATTTACAAATTGTTAACCTGTAAGTGATGGAAAAGCATGATTCCTCATTGTAATGATGTACATTCAACATTTGTATTTAACGATTTACGATTTACGACTGCTCCGACCCAGTCGGTTATTTGCGACTAAAAAATGTCGTATATCGGAAGTCGGTAAGTTTTGTGAAACGGTCGTAAATCGTAAAGACAGTCGTACAACCAAGTTTACGATTTACGACCTTTTGTGAAACGATGCCCTGGTGTTTTAACGCCACTTTCAACAATTTTTTAATTATATCGTGGCGGTCAGTTTTATTGGTGGAGGACACAGACGTAATCGGAGGAAACCACCGACCTGCAGCAAGTCACTAACAAACTTTATCACATAATGTTGGATAGAGTACACCTCGCCTGAGCGGGATTCGAACTCACAACGTTAGTGGTGATAGGCACTGATTTCATAGGTAGTTATAGATCATCAACTACCATACGATCACAATCATGACGGTCCCTTTCGTTAGTAGATATACATTTGTGTATTTGTTATCGAATTACTTTTCAACATCAAGCCATTATACTTATTGACGTGAAGTATAACAGATGTTTTCCTATTCCTGACGTGGTTAACCAGTTCGTTAAATTTTCGTAATATCTTTAATCACCACTGCATGAAAATTCCCGCCCATTTCCTTTCGACGATCATTAATGATGGAAATTAAAAACTTAAAATAAAAGAACGTTTTAGTTATATGAAAAACAGATTCTTCTGCTACCAGAATATAATTTTGTCTCGATATTTAAATTTTTTCACTATCTCGAGTGCATGGTAGAAATGCCGCTCCACTCGATCACATAATCCCAATTCCGAGCCAGCCACTCTTTGTTCTTGCTCCTTAATGCTACGTATTTGGCGGGGAAGCAACAAATACCAATTTTATAATTTTTGATTTCACCGAACCCACGAACAATTACAATATACACCATCGATGGGGTAAAAATGGCGGTAATAGAATGAATAAAATCATAGGTTTATATAGTCAATATGTGCTATGGCGGAATGATAATGACAATACATTCACAGACATATGTTATACTGCATCATATAGACCTGGATACAACAATAATCACATACCTCAGCTCATTAGAATTGATATAATCACATATTTGTATCGTCTGTGTGCATTATAGCAGCTTTGTGATGGATAAAATGGTGTACATTGTCTGAGTACAATATAGCCGGATTTCGATGAATATAATGGTGTACATGGTCTGACTACGAGATAGCCAGATTTTGATGAATATAATGGTGTACATCGTTTGAATACGATATAGTCGGATTTCGATAAATATAATGGTGTACATCGTCTGAATACAATATAGCCGTGATTTCGATTAATATAATGGTGTACATCGTCCGAGTACGACATAGCCAGATTTCGATTAATATAATGGTGTACATCGTCCGAGTACAATATAGCCGGATGTCCATGAATATTATAGTATTATTACGTGATGTTGTTCATATTGGCCTAATTATAGGTCCGAGGCCTGCTGTATTGACCTGATACAGCAGACCGAGGACCTATAACTAGGCCAATATGAAAAACATCACGTAATGATACCTTTATCAATTAACCAGTCCAATATCTCTCGGTACTATTCCTTGCAATTGCCGAAACGTCTAGCGGAATCCGATCTAGCTGTTATTAGACTGATCAGAATTGGGTCAATACGGAAAATATCCGTATTGGACTGGTGTTTGCCGTATTGGCCCAATGAAAGTTTTTATATTGTATTGACAGATTTGATCATATAAAGGATAATTAATTACAGTTAATTAATAAAATGGTGTACATCGTCTGAATAAGATATAGCCGGATTTCGATTAATATAATGGTGTCTGAGTATGATATAGCCGGAGTTCGATGAATATAATGGTGTACATCGTCTGAGTACATTATTGCTGGATTTCGATGAATATAATGGTGTACTTCGTCTGAGTACGATATAGCCGGATTTCGATGAATAAAATGGTGTACATCGTCTGAGTACATTATAACCGGATTTCGATGAATATAATGGTGTACTTCGTCTGAGTACGATATAGCCGGATTTCCATGAATATAATGGTGTACATCGTCTGAGTACATTATTGCTGGATTTCGATGAATATAATGGTGTACTTCGTCTGAGTACGATATAGCCGGATTTCCATGAATATAATGGTGTACATCGTATGAGTACATTATAACCGGTTTTCGATGAATAAAATGGTGTACATCGTCTGAGTACATTATAGTCGGATTTCCATGAATATAATGGTGTACATCGTCAGACGGTAGAAATATATCACGATAAATAGCATCAGCTCTAACTAAAACACTATGCGAGACAAAGTATACAATTCACATTTAAAACGTACTTGGGATTTGGAACGGCATCAGCTTCACACTGCATCTGTACGGTTTCTGAAACTTTGTAGTATACATCGTATGGCGCCTGTAGATAAATACTTGGAGGTCGGTTTGGAACTGAAATGGAAAATTGTCCAAAATATTTAATTAGTTTGAATATATGTTCAGTAAGATAATATGACAGAACAGCTTAGCTAGATTTATCTTTCGTTGCTATCTGTTCTTTTTTGATAAAAGTTTACTTTCTTTCCTGTTGAACGCCGATAGGAAACATCGATGGTGTGATTGCACTGTTAGCTCGAACGTACAGTATAAAAAGCACCGTTTCCGTATGCTGATGGTTTCCATATCAGATGATTTCATGTCTTTTAACAGTACAACGACGGGTGTCACTAGTGGCACAGTAATTGCTAACCCTTTCGGCAAACTCGAGTTCACCACCTGTTCTTAGTGAGGTTTGTGTTCTTCGATCTTTAGCTTCTCTGTATATTTTTGTAGCTCATTATTTTTCCCTTTGTCCATTACATTTTCTATCCTTATTCGATGTATCCCTTTGGTGTCTTCAAACTATTTTCGTATTAAGGGGGGTACCATACACTACAGGGAGATAACTCTACCATACACTACAGGGAGATAACTCTTTAAAATCAGTTGAACGTTTTGATCATATGATGTTTGAATGCAGGTTTCAAGCATCTCGGTGATCAAAACCACAGAGAGAAAAATGTATGTGGCTAGTGAATTTATAGCTCTGAGTCTGTTGGTTGGACTTTGTTAAAATTTTGATATTTATTACAGTGGATATATTTAAACACACTGCCAAAACAAAATAAGAAAATTAAACGAGCAGATCAAATTTTACCTGAAGTGTATGGTACCACCTTAAGAACTTAATTGCAATAAAACAAAATTAGTAAGTAAGTAAGCGAAATGCTGTAGAAATATTTCATATCATCAAATAAATTGACATATCTCTATAATTTGAAATTATCCAACTGACAAGTTGGCATCTTGGATGTGTTCTTAAAAAATAGTATCAACATCACGTGATTAAAACCTACCTGACAGTACTCCATATACAACATCTGTCAGTGAGTGTAACAACATAAAGTACAATAATAAAAAACATCATTAACATCACGTGATTAAAACCTACCTGACAGTACTCCATATACAACAGCTGCCAGTGAGTGTAACTGCAGAAAGTACAATAATGAAAAAACATCATTAACATCACGTGATTAAAACCTACCTGACAGTACTACATATACAACATCTGTCAGTGAGTGTAACTGCAGAAAGTACAATTATGAAAAACATCATTAACATCACGTGATTATAACGTACCTGATAGTACTACATATACAACATCTGTCAGTGAGTGTAACAACATAAAGTACAATAATAAAAAAACATCATTAACATCACGTGATTATAACCTACCTGATAGTACTACATATACAACATCTGTCAGTGAGTGTAACAACAGAAAGAATTATTATGAAAAACATTATTAACATCACGTGATTATAACATACCTGAGAGTCCTACATATACAACATATGTCAGTGAGTGTAACTGCAGAAAGTACAATAATGAAAAAACATCATTAACATCACGTGATTAAAACCTACCTGACAGTACTACATATACAACAGCTGCCAGTGAGTGTAACAACAGAAAGAATTATTATGAAAAACATTATTAACATCACGTGATTATAACATACCTGAGAGTCCTACATATACAACATATGTCAGTGAGTGTAACAAAAGAAAGTACAATAGTGAACAACATCATTAACATCACGTGGTTATAACGTACCTGATAGTCATACATATACACAGCTGTCAGTGAGTGTAGCAAAGGAAAGTACAATTATGAAAAACACCATTAACATCACGTGATTATAACGTACCTGACAGTACTACATATACAACAGCTGCCAGCGAGTGTAACAACAGAAATAATTATTATGAAAGACATCATTAACATCACGTGATCATAACATACCTGAGAGTCCTACATATACAACATAATTATGTCAGTGAGTGTAACAAAAGAAAGTACAATAGTGAACAACATCATTAATATCACGTGGTTATAACGTACCTGATAGTCATACATATACACAGCTGTCAGTGAGTGTAGCAAAGGAAAGTACAATTATGAAAAACATCATTAACATCACGTGATTATAACGTACCTGATAGTACTACATATACAACAGCTGCCAGTGAGTGTAACAAAAGAAAGTGCAATAGTGAAAAACATCATTAACATCACGTGATTAAAACCTACCTGACAGTACTACATATACAACAGCTGCCAGTGAGTGCAACAAAAGAAAGTGCAATAGTGAAAAACATCATTAACATCACGTGATTAAAACGTACCTGACAGTACTACATATACAACAGCTGCCAGTGAGTGTAACAAAAGAAAGTGCAATATTGAACAACATCATTAACATCACGTGATTATAACCTACCTGACAGTACTACGTATACAACAGCTGCCAGTGAGTGTAACAACAGTATGTACTTCATGACTGCATCTATATAAAAAAGCTAAGTTTTTATTCAGACATCTGCCCATGAGAGACATATATTACAGTTGATACCTGATGTTATAATGATCCCATCTTATACATAAATCTTTTAATCAGTAATGGGTCGACCATTTAACTTTCAAGGGGTTGCCTTTTTGCTCGCGAGTCAAAATTTGTTTCACGCAATACATAAATCAGATTATCAAATTTTATGTCAAGTATTTTTTTATATGGAATGCAGCTGAAAACTACCACTAAATGCCCACTCCTAAAAGGGGCCGTCGTGGCCATGATTGTATGGTAGTTTAATTTACAACTACCTATGCAATCAGTGCCTATCGCCACTGATGCTGTGATTTCGAATCTCTATTATGATTATGGAGGAAAGCTCTCATTTTGATTCTCGTCCGACACTCTTCCGTTGCTGTTTTTTCCTGAATAATGAGGATTTATAGGGAACTACTATTGGTTGGTTGTCAATGTTACAAATACAAATAAACAAAATGGTGACTATTTCGTTATGATGACATAGAGTGAAAACCAATTTTGTGTTCGGAATAGACAGGTTTTCGGTTAATACAGGTTTCATTAACAAATACTTCTTACAATGGGACTTAATTTAAGTTCGATTTATACAAGATTTCGCTTTATTCAGTGTTTGATTTAGACAGGTTTGACTGAGGTTGTAATAATGGCTTATTTGTACTAGACCAAACACACTGAGTTAGGTTCTCTATAATAATGTCTGAGTTGTACTAGACTAAACACACTGAGTTAGGTTCTCTATAATAATGCCTGGTTTGTATTAGACCAAACACACTGAGTTAGGTTCTCTATAATAATGCCTGGTTTGTACTAGACCAAACACACTGAGTTAGGTTCTCTATAATAATGGCTTATTTGTACTAGACCAAACACACTGAGTTAGGTTCTCTATAATAATGTCTGAGTTGTACTAGACCAAACACACTGAGTTAGGTTCTCTATAATAATGGCTTATTTGTACTAGACCAAACACACTGAGTTAGGTTCTCTATAATAATGTCTGAGTTGTACTAGACTAAACACACTGAGTAAGGTTCTCTATAATAATGTCTGAGTTGTACTAGACTAAACACACTGAGTAAGGTTCTCTATAATAATGCCTGATTTGTACTAGACCAAACACACTGAGTTAGGTTCTCTATAATAATAATAATGCCTGATTTGTACTAGACCAAACACATTGAGTTAGGTTCTCTATAATAATGCCTGATTTGTACTAGACCAAACACACTGAGTAAGGTTCTCTACAATAATGTCTGATTTGTACTAGACCAAACACACTGAGTTAGGTTCTCTATAATAATGCCTGATTTGTACTAGACCAAACACACTGATTTATGTTCTCTATAATAATGCCTGATTTGTACTAGACTAAACACACTGAGTTAGGTTCTCTATAATAATGTCTGATTTGTACTAGACTAAACGCACTGAGTTAGGTTCTCTATAATAATGCCTGATTTGTACTAGACCAAACACACTGAGTTAGGTTCTCTATAATAATGCCTGATTTGTACTAGACCAAACACACTGAGTTAGGTTCTCTATAATAATGTCTGATTTGTACTAGACCAAACACACTGAGTTATGTTCTCTATAATAATGCCTGATTTGTACTAGACCAAACACATTGAGTTAGGTTCTCTATAATAACGTTTGCTTCATGTTACCTCGGTACCCACACTAGAGAAGGCCTCCTGTCAATTCGTTATAGGTTTTTTCTCCACTAAGAAAACTGATAGTCACGATATAGTTGGGGGAGATCTGAAAGTGACGATGAACAAAATGTAATGTGAGTATTTATTAAAACTGAATTCATTTTGTCTAATAATGAGAAACATTGTGGTTCTGGTTGTCAGGTGAATTACCATAATAACTATTCAACTTTTATGTCCCCGCCACTAAGTGGCCTGAACCTATAGTGTTACCCATATCCGTCATTCCGTAATTCCGAAATAAAACAGTTGTCACCACTTTTTTTTCGCTATGCTTTGAGATATTGACTTGATGTTTGGTATGTGGGTGTATAATGATAAGTTACAGATCAAGTTTACGTTTCGTTCCGGTCCAATGATTTTTGGTCGAGTTATGGCCATTGGACTTTGAAATTTGGCCAAATATTTTTTTTCGCAATGCTTGGAGATATTTACTTGAATTTTGGCATATGAATGTATAATAATGAGTTACAGATCAGGTTTACATTTCATTTCGTTCAATGATTTTTGGCCGCGTTATGGCCTTTGGGATTTGAAATTTGGCCAAATATTTAGTTGTCACCACTTAATTTCACTATGATTTGAGGTATTGACTTGATTTTTGGTATGAGAGTGTATAATTATAAGTTACAGATCAACTTTGAAATTCATTCCTGTTAAATGATGTTTGGCCAACTTACATACGTTGGGTTTTGAAATTTTGCCAAATATTTAGTTGTCACCACTTAATTTCACTATGCTTTGAGATGTTGACTTGATGTTTGGTATTTGGAATTACAATGATGAGTTACAGATCAAGTTTAACTTTTGTTCCCACTGAATAATTTTGGCCAAATTACTGTCCTTGGATTTTAGAATATTACATAGTATTCAAATTGTTTTCCCACTTAATGCAACTGTGCTTTTAGATATTTGTTCAGGCAATATTGTTTCCTTGAATACATCTTGCGAATTTAAGGAAGCTTGAGGATACAGATCTTACACAATAGTTTGTTATTCTTAGTCTATTACTGAGGGAATTAAAAAAGGGTGAAACATTTGCGAACCTCTTTAATATTCACAGCGGGGACATTCGTGTCGTTATGACACATCTAGTTTTAATATGTTTTTATCATTTAGTTGTACATCTTGGTTTGTTTGTTTGTTTGTTTGTTTGGTGGTGTTTAACGCCACTTTCAACAGTATTTCAGTTATATCGTGGCGGTCAGTTTCATTAGTGGAGGAAAGCACCGACCTGTCGCAAGTCACTGATAAACTTTATCACATAATGTTGTACATCTCACCCTGATCGTGTACCGAACTCATAACATCAGTGGTGATGGGCACTGATTGCATAGGTAGTTGTAAATCCAACTACAATATATCACGACCACGACGACCCCGTGCATCATAGATATAAGGGAATCCTTTACTTGTAACTTATCTTATATAAAACATTTATTCCCTCGTTCAGCTCGGCGACAAATTTAAGTTAGTAAACGTGTTTGTCAATTAAAGAATATATAATTTGTTGATAACGAAATTTGTCGCTGGAATGTAAGTGGTTATAAACAAAAGGAATGTGGTTTGTGTTCAAATTTGGTTAGTTGTAAAGATTATAGACTTTCTGCAAATGAACAATAGGGGTTCTTTTCTAGAATATTGGAAATACATTTTGAATGACTAGGAATGCAACAAATCAAAATGGTATGATACCAGTGCGATATTATGGTGCACCGAAATCATTAAGCTGCATTTTATACAAACAATATGAATTAATTAGCTGACCAAATACAGTCCTCATATGCACAATGCAAAATATTTATCTATTTGTTTGTTTATTTGTGTTATTGACAATCATGTACTTTATCCTATGATTTAATCGCAATTTAAAGTTTAGTTATACCAGGATTTTTTATGACAACACCCAGCGTTATTTCCAAGTTCAACGTAACAAAAACATTTACAAAATGTATATATTCATAGATAAAAAGGCAAATACTATCAAAAGTTTCATATTTTTTTTATAATAATCTTAAAATTATTTGATTAATAC
Organism: Gigantidas platifrons; assembly: GCA_002080005.1. NCBI lineage: Eukaryota > Metazoa > Mollusca > Bivalvia > Mytilida > Modiolidae > Gigantidas > Gigantidas platifrons. Next base: position 59,017 of record MJUT01039656.1, read on the forward strand.
TAGGTTTCAATAATTTTTCTGTCGCGCGTTCGGATTACTAATACCGGAAGTGATCCATTATTCCTGGTTTTGTATCAATATGACAGTATGATGTTTTCCCATCTTGTTATTATTCAAATTTTCAAAGATAAACTGGACTGTGAATGGTGTTGTTATGGATAATGTCTTCAGTTTTCTTCTATTTTGTCTTACCTGCTGAAAAAATGAGTTTTAAGTCGCCATTTTTGTTTTCAAATATACGCGTTAGCCATATTTAGATAAAATTTTATCTAATAGATTATTTGTCTGAGATAAAGTTTGTTATATCAATGACGAATTTGTATGATACGATCCTTAGTGATAGAAAAATGTATTCTACCTGTTTATCAATAGTCACATTTGTTGCAAACGATTCGTGTAATGGTCTGATGTGCAATTGAAGGAATTATTTGGCTTTCCATTTTTTTTTCTTTTATTTTGAGGTACCCGATGAAGGTTATTCGAGGAACGCGTCGTGCGCACTAAATTTGATATCTACGTTTTATTCCTTTGTATTGTCTTTTTATATACATTTGAGTTTGTTTTATCACATCTTGGTATATACGTATTTTCCACCTTTCTTGTAAATACTTCAATGTTATAGAGACTGACTGATTTGCACATGAATGGCTGTTAACAGTTTGTATGGAACTGTTCCTATTATATACGTGTGGCGGAAAGGCTAAACTCCAGAGTTACCGCCCTTGAGCAAAGTGCAGTTTTGTTAAAATTGTGCATCTGAATGAACGAACCCGGAGAAAAGTGTACAGTATACGTTTGGTAGGCAGTTTGGAGAAAAAATGTCTAGTGCAACTGCCCACCGATACCATCTCTGGTTACAATGAACATTATCCAGGCGCGGATCCAGCCATTTTGAAAAGGGGGGGTTCCAATTTTCCTGGCGCTACAGACTGACATTTTCAGTCCAAATTTTGCATAGTACGTACCGCAGAGTAACATTTTCAGAGTTGGAAACGGGATTACACACCATCATCGTGTCTTAAATGGTTTAAGAAACACAAGAAACGAGCACCTTTGTTAATACTTGGTTTACCAATTAGACTTGGAAATATAAAACAGAATCAACAAATTACCAGAAACGCAAGTTCCTGTATGACAGCAGCTTTGATATTACTTCTTGCTTCATGGGTCTTAAACAAATAAATGCAAAAATAACATTCATAATTTTGACCTGCATACTGCAGTTTCTGTTAACCTCATCAGTATTGGAAGAACCCAAACATTTGGAAGACCATGTCGAAATGCGAAAAATATTGAAAACAAAATTGCACCAACAAGTCCAAATCCAATTAGAAGAAATGATTGTCCATCATATTTGTGATGTCATACTATTTACGTAACTTTTTAGTAGAATTTGCTGATCAGAACTATTAACCATATTACTCAATGATGAAATGCTTACCCTTTTGGAGCACCTGATTTCACTTCCACATCCGGATATTTGTGTTGTTCTGACATTTGGATTGCCAGACTGAAACTTTGTCCTCGATATCTGATTTCGATATACGATCCAGTAACCTTCTATACTATTAATTGAGCTAGGAACTCAATCTCTTGGTTGAGACCAACAGGCTACATGTTCCTACAATCGATGAAACATGACTGTTTGCCGCCATACTCAGCAAAGTTATACAACAGCATCTAAAGCCTTGCTCCTTGTCTGGACTTTTTTCAAGTGCTAATAAAGAGCGCTTTTAGTCATTTTGAGGAAATTTCTATTTTAGTAAAGGTGGGCATCTTGAAAGTGGACCAGATAGAGGAACATTCTAGACAAAGTTTGGTTCACATTGGCCCTGTGGCTTCTGATGAGAAAATTTATAAAAGTTTTGACAATTTATGCCTAATTTAATCCGACTAAATCAACAAAAGTCCAAGTTGACACAATTACCGTAATATATATTTGAACAGCTCATGATTTTATTAACATGCATCTAAAGTTCTTATCTGAACCACACCTTGCTAAAATAAAGCAGCCATTTGACGAAATTTCTATTTTGAATAACAGCTGGTGTCTTTGACTGAGGGCGCGACTGCCGTACATACATGTACTATTGACAGTAGATCTGTCAAGGACTTTCCCTACGAAGTTTGGTTCACTTTGGTGTTGT
>MJUT01039656.1:72671-96499 GCA_002080005.1 Gigantidas platifrons
TGAATATCTTATTCAACAGTCTCTAAAATTAGGAGGTACCAATTACCATCTTAAGTGGGTAAAAATACCTGGTACCGACCCTTATTGAAAAGTCTGCACATTTAAAAATAAATCTTTGGGCATATTTTTCAATATATATATACTAGGCAAGAATTTGCAAACAAGCTGAATATGTATTTTTATCTGATTAAACGATTTGGATGTAAATAAACATAAAAAGAAAATTCACGTGAAAATTCTGGTTAAAAAAACAAAGTTAAATAACAGTACATTGCAGTTTATCTATTGGTTTTTTTTTTTATCACAACTTTCAGCAATTTTTCATTTATTCTGTAACTACACGACTTAATTGGGAATTTCAAACCAGGACAAAGGGAACAAACGGAAAGGTGAAAGCTGTGGCAATGACAAGATGTCTGGAGACTTAAGGTGAGTAGCTGGATAAGGCCCCATGTCAGTGGTGTTAGACTTACGATCAGAAGTCAACAACTTTAGTCACTTGGCCATCGATTTTTTTTTCATCTTTCTGGACATTTTTGATTTTTTTTTATAAAACCTGCAATTTGTAAGACACATATAAAAAAATCTTCACTGTATTCAAATTCAATATATAATACACATGTAATAAATATATACTGTAGTAGGATATTTTGTACGATGCTTAGAAACAGAAATATATGGCGAGGTCGATGTAACATTATTCTCTAAATTCATGGAAAATTGATCCAGCCATTATGCTTCAATATAGCTTTTTATTCTTAAATATTTCAAACTGCTTTAAAAATTGAAAAAAAAAATTATGTTAAAATAATTTCAATGATATCTTCATTAACATTTTAAATCTTAGATCATTGCCTACCATGTTACAAATAAGTTGCATTTGTATAGTATATGAATAAAGCACACATTCATTTGTATTTCTTTATTCCTATAGCGCTAAAGTCAATTTAGCAGGACAAAATCAACTTGTCAATTCTAACTCATTACTAATTAATCTAAATTGAACATTTCATTAGATCGAGAGAAAAAAACATGTTAATTAATTTAGTGTTATGACTATGATAACTAAATGGAACCATCATATCATGTTTTTTTTATGTAGAGTAATGTTACGATCTGTCACCATGATAAGATTTTTCGTATAATTTCCAAACGATGATGCATCTGCAGCACAGGTTACTGCAACGGTCAAGTGTTAACACACTCCAACATTCCATTTGATTTTGATACAATTTTTAATTTCCTTTATCGTTCTCACGATATGATTTTAATCAAACTGTCTGATGGAAATAGGACACCAACCAATTTTAGAAAACTGTTTCGATTTGATTTTTGACATTTGACTTGTGTGTTCACATGATACTACTTTTGTAGAAACCGCATCGAAAAGAAAAATTGGATAAAAATCTGACAGAAAATTGTACTGTGTGAACAAACCTTAACATGTATATACAAATATTGACAAATATTTCATCAACTAAAAATTCATTGAAAACAACAGAAAAAAAATAGAATTCCCAGTTTTTTTTTTACAATATTAAGTTTACTATATAACAATTAAATAACATTTAAAATACTTCTTATAATTAATCACACTTATAAGAAGTATATTACTTAAAAATTACAATGGAAATGTGATGGTTCAAACTGAAAAAGTCTGTTCAAGATGTCACAAGTTCAAAGTTCATAGATTTCTTGATATGTTCCAGGAATCCATCATATATGATTTATAATACAATGTAACATTGGCCAGCCATAATTTTCCCATGATTCATGTTTTTTTTTCAATGTTGATTCATGTATTTTTTATAATGTCACAACATTGAGATTTCCTTCAATCTATTTTGTTGAAATGCGTTTTTTTATTCATACTTTACAATAATGAAAAATTAAAAAAAATCAATTCCTATTTTTAGTAACAAATTACCAAAAATACATTAATCATAAATGTGTAAAACAAGAACACTATTATTGATGATGTAATAAGCAAGTTTATTACAAAGACAAGCTTGATGATGTAATGCACAAGTTTATTACAAAGACAAGCTTGATGATGTAATGCACAAGTTTATTACAAAGACAAGCTTGATGATGTAATACACAAGTTTATTACAAAGACAAGCTTGATGATGTAATGCACAAGTTTATTACAAAGACAAGCTTGATGATGTAATGCACAAGTTTATTACAAAGACAAAAAACATCACATATGAAATTAAAAATATTATATGTCTAAGTATTTAATGACGACCATTTATGAACAATACTGTTTATTTGACAAACAACATTAATCACCAAAAAAAAAACAACAAAAATTTATTTTTTACATCTAATTAAATGTAAATTTACCAGAGTGAGCTTTCAAAGGTGTCTGATCCATCTGAGTTTGAGCTACTGAGTTTTGCCTACACAGTAGTCTCCCTTATTTTATAACTACCACTGTTATCAGGCCAGATTATAAATGCACCAAGATATTACTATACTACTGAATTGCCTCTCTTGGCCTTATGGTTATAATACTTTTTTTATAACTACCACTGTTATCAGGCCAGATTATAAATGCACCAAGATATTAATATACTACTGAATTGCCTCCCTTGGCCTGATGGTTATAATACTTTCGAGAGAATGAGTTTATATATGGGTTAGAGTTATGGTGTTTAACATCACTTTCAACAATATTTCAGTTATATTGTGGCTGTCAGTTTTATTGGTGAAGGAAGCCGGAGTACCCGGAGAAAACCCATCAACCTGCCACAAGTCACTATCACATAATGTTGTATCGAGTACATCTCACCATCAGCAGGATTTGAACTCACAACTTTAGTGGTGATAGGCACTGATTGCATAGGTAGTTATAAATCCAACTACCATACGATCACGACCATCTCCTCAAATGAGTTTATATATATGCTGGACTCGTATATACTGTATATCAATTGCATTGTTCTCTTGGTTTCTATAGAGTACAAGTATAGAATTGTTCCTGAAAGATTTATGCCATGAAAGAGTGTTTTTTTTATATATCCTTTTAAAAAATAATAATCACATTGAAACTGAAACAACATACATGATAAACCAAGATTATTTTTTCTTATTAAATCCTATTGTCAGACATAGCAATTTGTTGCATGATTTTCTAAGACTAGTTTTCTGAAACAATTTTTGTCTTACAAAATTATGTTCAACTACATGTAGCACCAAAAATTATATATATATATATATATACTGAATCCTTCAATATAAACATTAGCAGTAACTATGACAACATCCTGATTTTTCAACAAATGTTGAATATTTGAAAATGGAGTACTACAATCATTTGCAGTAGAACTGTAGGGTGTTTTTTTCCGTCATAAATTGCAACAAAGTTGTATTCAACAAATGATGTCTTTTCATCATTCTGTGGATATGATTTTTGCCAAATGATAGAATTTATGTGTACATTATATGACAATTCATGCATTTATATAATGTTGGTATTTGGTGAAATCGTTGACCTTCACTGTTTAATCTTTCTTTTCATACATAACTTGAAAAAAAATCGCTTCGATCGTTTTAATATTACAAAGACTTTGAATTTCTTATTTTAAAAAATACTACCACAGTGTATTAAATAAGAAAATCACTCATGTCCTCAACGTAACGAATTAAAATTAAATAATAGCTTAATATACAAATACTGACAACATCATTAAAATGCTGGATTAGCCCTAATAACATACGAATAATGAGAAGTAAAACTTCCATTTGGCAATAACAGTATATATATAATGGCACATCACGTCTTGTTTGTTTTTAACGGAGTAATGTTCTGATAAATCTGTCTAGTTTTCTTCTGGCAATCTACAAAGTAAATAATAGTAGTAAAGAGTGAGTGAGTGATTGTTGTTTAACGCCAATTCAGTAATTTTTCAGCTATAGGATGAACAAGTTGATTTTGAAATAAGACGATGATGAGGTCCCCTCTGTACTAAACCACCGCACTGGATGTGAGTAGAAAAATCATACGTAGTGAGACCTGCCTAAATCGAACCCTGAATAAAACGAATTCTGTATATACCGAACTTCAAATAATGTCCCAATATAGAAAACCTTTGTTAATTTAACCTGTACAAAACAAACACCTGTCTATTGCGAACACAAAAGTTGGTCTTAATAAGGTTCGGTTTAGACAGGTTTCACTGTATTAACCATCAATAGTTTAATTTGATGTAAATACTGTAATCTGATTGGTTGCTCCCCCTGGAGCAAGCTTGGTTATACTTGATAACGTGGGTTGGTATTGAGACGTTGTCAACATTCATTCGCCAACGACAAATTCAAAAAGTCCCATAAAAATTATCTTAATTAAAATCGAGGAATCATTAAATTTTGTTGTAAAAATTAAATCATAAGGAATATGTTCAATTGTTGCATAACCTGGTTTGCAACAGCTACGATTTATTCACGGTTTATTAAGCGTAAACTGGCCCAAACCAGGTTATATCGTATAATCTGTTCAAATATTGAACATATTCCTTAAATAATATGACAACTGATTACATTACTGTATTTAATGGTGTATAGTGCACATCTATGTATAACATGCATCCTTTTTTTCTCTTTTTATTATTTATTATTAGTTGTTAAATGACATGTTTGGAAATATTTTAGGAATATAATGGAGCATAATTTCAATTAAACATATCAAAATTAAACAAAGATGCACAACCAAAAATAAAAATATATGCTGTTACCATGAAGGAAATAAATTTCAGTGAGTAAGTGAGTGATTGCCATTTAACCCCTACGTAGTAATTTTTCAGCTATGTCATGGAGAGAACAAGTTAATTTTCAATGAGATGATGATGCAATCAGTATGCATCACTCAACTTTGTGAATTTGACTCTCACTAATGGCGAAGTATTTTCGATAAAAGTTTATGTGCTAAAGTTCATCAGTGTCATGCACAAAGTCAGTAGTGTTCTCATGATAATTCAGGTTTCTTTTACCTTGGTAAATCTTTTTTTTCCTTCTTCTTTGAAGCAGCAGGTTGAGGTGGGACAACACGCTGTGATGTAGGTCTAGCTAGAGATTCCACAGTGAATATAATATTTGTGTATTCTCTACTAACACTTTGCTGAAATGGAACAAAAAAGAATCATAATAAAAACAATTAATCGTTTATGTAAATATAATGCAAAGGAATTGGTATATTATTTGGACTATCGGTGTTTAATACTGGAATATTTCTAGGACTATGGCAACATAATGTTGCACGCTACATCGCGCTAAGAATACCCTCACTCGTTCATTTGTAAGTTGCATGGTAAACAGGAAGTAGATGTGTGGTAAACCTGGAAAGGGGAGACACGGTACAAGTCACCATGCCAAAGCCATATATCAAATATAAAATCATTTCAAGGTGATTGCAATATAGCCCCCTCTCTACGAGTGGGGGTATAATAATTGGTTTATTTTTCAGAGCCACACAATAATAGTAAACACATCATGACATAACAAAAAAGTATTGATTTATAGTCCAAAAAAATATATGGTACCAGTACATGAATTAGTAACTAATTTTGATTCTAACTACAAATCTCTGGGTAAAAACAAAAAAAATATATGGTGCCAGTACAAGAATTAGTAACTGATTTTGATTCTAACTACAAATCTCTCGGTAAAACAAAAGGATAAAACATGATACTAGGACATTGTATAATAAAAGACCTCTTCAGCTCTATTCCTTTGTTTTTCTGTCTCTAAGTAATGTAGAACTGCCATGTAAACAAACTTATACTGTGCCTCTGTTTGGACCATACCAGATCTCTGTGATCGTACCATTTGTATCGTTTTCTGTATGTCAATTTCACATTCTAAACCTGATAAATTGTAAATTTACATTAAATCTAGGCAAGGTGTTTGTGTTCCCCGATCTTTACTTTTATGTGTATGTTTTGTAGATTGCTGCTTGTCTTTTTGTCCTTTTTCTGTTGGCCATTGTGTTTTCTTCCGTTTTTGTGTATTTACTATGACAGACAGCCGATGACAGACAGGATCATGCGACCATGTCTGTCATGGATGAATTGACCAATCAGATTTAATATGGCGACCGATGACGGGAAACTACGATAGTGTCAGATTGAAAGCCATATATACAACTATACATAAAAATAATTAAAACGCCTACCTTGCAAACTTATTTTAGTTATATTTGATCAAAATTGAAGCGTACACGAAACCAAATGACGTCTGATCTTTACGTTTTAAACTGGAAGTCTTCATATGATGTCATGTTGTTATTGTACCAAAGACTTCAACAACGTTTCGCAGAATTTTAATTTGTGTGATTTTTAGACCATGGATATGCAAGAATACATTTTTATATTCAGTATTGCATTGTTAAGAATTATAATGATTAAACGGTTCTTTCAGGAGTTCATGCATGTGTACACAGGGTCGATGCACTCACAAACTTTACATAAACGTCCTTCTGAACTATCTCCTAGCACGTGGTGATCTAGTTTCGGGCCAAAATGTAAACATTGCTAAAAACAGAAGAAATAGGTTCTTACACTCGTCTCTATTGAAGATCTGGGATTGCTTTCACTCGTGTGAGAAATTCTACGTCTTTTCACTCGTTCCGCTACGCTCCACTCGTGAAAAGACGGAATTTCTCACACTCGTGGAAAAAATCCCAGATCTTCAAAAGTGACTCGTGTAAGAACCTATTAGTCTGTCCTTCTCTGATTTACGATTCTGACTACCCCATTGGTATCTTCAAACTCTTTTTACTAAATACGATTAAAATGGAATCAAAAATCATGTTGTTGTTATTTGTATGATAGTATACGGTCATTCTTTAGTTGAAGCAAGTCTGTATCGGTTGTCCCCAAAACATTTTTGACAAACTAGCCAGAATGCCATTTTAGAAGAATTTTTATTACTAACCCAAACCAATTTTGATTAGACTGAGACTTATGGCATGTAGATCATGGCACACACTGCTGTGTATATTTGTTAAAGGTTATACCACATAATGATATAAAAACATAAGTCTAATGTTGGCATCTTCTTTGAGACTGAAGAATTTGTTCAGTTTTGACAGGTGCTTGGTTAACACAGGTTCAAAATACATAGACATTTAGTAGATGGAACAGAAAAGTCTGTCTGGTTTAAGCAGAGTTCGGTTTCACTGTACATTGTTTGATTAAAAATCATATTGACTCCAATATTTCTTTTCACTTTTAATAAGATTTTTTACTGACTCTTTTCTGTTGATTAAACTCATATTGACTCACATTCACTACTTAATTATCATGTAATAAAACAATTAAGAAAGCTACCATCATTTTCAAAATACAAAATAATTTGATTGAAAATAGATTTTCACTTACCAAATAATTTTATTTTATTGAGTATAATATCTATCACAATAAAAGTTCCAGTTCTTCCTATTCCATCACTGAAAAAATAATATCATTTAATTAGTAGCTCATTTTACATTGTAACCCCCTCCCCCTCCCACATGTGGTTATATAACTTATCTGTTTCCTTTGGTCACTTTAAATTTTGGATCAGGGGCAGTCGTGGTCGTGATCATATGGTAGTTGGATTTTGGTAGCACAACTACTTGTGCTATCAGTGCCTATCACCACTAAAGTTGTGAGTTCGAACCCTGTTCATTAAGAGGTGTACTCAATACAACGTTATGTGATAAGGTTTGTCAGTAACTTGCGACAGGTCTGTGGTTTTCTCCAGTTTCCTCCACCAATAAAGCTGACTGTCATGATATAACTGAAATATTGTTGAAAGTGGCATTAAACACCATAAACCAAACCAACCAAAGGCTGTCTCTTTAAATTTCTGATCAACATAAAGAAATAATATAAACTTCTGACAATAAAATTTTGCTTACAAATGATTCAATGATCTCAGAGAAGAAAATATTTAAAAATTCTTTTTACCCGAGTCATATGTTAAAGCTTGTCCTGCAGTAGTGGCCATTTTGGATTTCAGCAGTTTGACTAAATACCAACTCACCTACAATGAACAACAACTGGCCCAGCATCTTTCACAGATTCTTGTTTAGTATTGACTATATTTAAAAAGTTGAGTACACTTCCAGGATAAGTAGGGACACCATAATCTGGCCACGGTAATAAGTGGTAGTGATAAATCTTTCTACAGGATTCTATTGCCTGTAATCCACAAATTAAAATTAATAAAACATATAGGATCTGCTCAGCTTTGTTCCTAAAGAAGACATTACTCTTCTGTAAATGTAAAATTAACAAAACAAATAGGATCTGCTCACCTTTATTCCTAAAGAAGACATTACTCTTCCATAAATGGAGTTTTTCCATGTGAGACGACCCACATTATTAAAGACAACTGCATGTAATTCTCCTTTCTACGGGATTCCATTGTCCAATGAAACAATTTTCATAAAATGCATCATGTGATTTTTTTTAGAGTGCAACTCACATTTCTATTTTTCTCTTTGTTTCTTCCTTTTAATTATCAGACAGCTTTTGAATCAAAGTTAAATGAATTGACAATGCTTTATAACTATTTTCAAATTTTTACGAGTATTTTGGGAACAGATTAATATAAGCCTTACGCTTGTTTCTATGTCCTATGTTTTATTGTATATAGTGTTATTCGTGTGATAGTCATGCATATTTAATAATGAAATATGTTTAAATTAAAGATATGCTGAAATTATGCTCATGTCCTATCAGAGATTAACTGAGTTATTATCTGCTTTCCTCAGCATCATCCCAGTCAAGTTTTGATTTGATTTGATTGATTTTATTGTGCTTAGTGTCACTTTCAGCAATATTTCAGCTATATCATGGTGACCAGTTTTAGTGGTGGAAGAAGCCGGAGTACCCGGAGAGAACCATCGACCATGGGCAAGCCACTGGTCAACTTTATCACTTGTGAGTCGAGTGCACCCTTTTTTGTAATTTACAAAGCTGTATTGGTGATAGGCTTGTATGAGTTGTTAGGTAATCCAATTACCTAACTCACTGAGCCACCCAGGCCCTCAGTCAAGTTTTATGCATCAATTAATGGACATAGATGACTGAATTTACATTACATGTATTTCAATTGTAAAGTTGTGTAAAACATCTCTGCATACTCAGATACAAATTAAAATTTCAGTTCATATATTATGTAATTCTATTTGAAACAAGAAACTACATAATACATTGATTTGTAAGTTAAAATTGCATTTTATTAATGTCAACCATAACGGTGGGATATTGGATAGCGTGCGGTAGATCTTGGGTTCGAGCACCAATCGGGTCCAACCAAAGACTATAAAATTTGTATTTGTTGCTTCTATGCTAAGCATGAAGCATTAATGAGAAAGAGCAAAGACTGGTTGGTTGAAAATCGAAGAAGAACAGACAACACAATGGTCAAAAGAAAAATGACAAAAGGACAAACAACGATCTACAAAACATACACATAAAACTAACATGAACCCTAAAACTATGAATAAACCTTTGGTTATGTGAGCTAAAAATCAAATTACAGAGGTGAACAGGTTTCACTATATTTATTTTATCCTACCTTTCCATCTTTATCGTCACGAAACAGTTCAAATTCACGAAATATAAAGTCATTTTCAACTTTCTGTCCTATATATTTTAGAGTTATTTTGCCATCATATACATCCCATGACTGTGTATGGTTACCTTCTAGATTATCTGGGTCTGGCCAATATCTAACTGCCTTCACCTAACAAAGTAGAAAAAAATGTGTTAATTAAGTTACCATCTGAACTATCTGGGCCTGGTCAATATCTAACTGCCTTCACCTGACAAAGTAGAAAAAAATGTGCTAAGTTACCATCTGGACTATCTGGGCCTGGCCAATATCTAACTGCCTTCACCTGACAAAGTAGAAAAAAATGTGTTAAGTTACCATCTGAACTATCTGGGTCTGGCCAATATCTAACTGCCTTCACCTGACAATATAGAAAAAAAAGTGTTAAGTTACCATCTGGACTATCTGGGTCTGGCCAATATCTAACTGCCTTCACCTGACAATATAGAAAAAAAAGTGTTAAGTTACCATCTGGACTATCTGGGCCTGGTCAATATCTAACTGCCTTCACCTGACAAAGTAGAAAAAAATGTGTTAAGTTACCATCTGAACTATCTGGGCCTGGCCAATATCTAACTGCCTTCACCTGACAAAGTAGAACAAAATGTGCTAAGTTACCATCTGGACTATCTGGGCCTGGCCAATGTCTAACTGCCTTCACCTGACAAAGTAGAAAAAAATGTGTAAAGGGGGTACCATACACTACAGGGAGATAACTCTTTAAAATTAGTTGAACGCTTTGATCATATGATGTTTGTATGCAGATTTCAAGCATCTCAGTGATCAAAACCACAGAGAGAAAAGCTGCTATGTGGCTAGTGAATTTATAGCTCTGAGTCTATTGGTTGGAATTTTTAAAATTTTGATATTTATTACAGTGGATATATTCAAACACACTGCCAAAAAAATAAGAAAATTAAACGAGCAGATCAAAGGGGTAGGTTAACTAACTAGTAAAATTCGCCCCATGTCATAATTAAATAATATTTACGGTTTCAATAGAAGTGACTACCAGGCAACTTAAAATAACATTTTTGAACCCAACAGTTGAATGCTGTTGCCATGGCAATCAATTACCAGAACGTATGAAATATCTCTATTGGTTTTGATGATAACTAAAATAAGCATCCATAGATTGTATTATTCTTAATACAAACTTGATAACATCATCTAAGTTTATAAATGATTTCAAAAATAATACATACTATTGTCATTTGCATTTTTTTGTTACCATAGAAACCGATATCTAAGCAATTATTTATGTCTAATATTCTTATATCTGGTTCACTCCTGGTTTTCTGTGTTCTTTTTTGTTAATTTCAGTTGACTATTTAAAAGTTTTTTCTCTTGTAATTCTCTCATGACCTTTGACTTATTTAACTTAAGCCCCTTAAAAATTGGTATCTGTTTTTCTTTGTTGTATTGACAACAGGGTGGTTTCTATTTTTTCTCAATATATTTTCTTACATTACATTTCCCTGCAATTCAATCATTTTTTTTTTACGCACAACGAAAAGCCATAAGATTCCTTTGACAGGTTGAGGGAGATTTTTAACATCCTATGCTACTTTCGAGGTTTCACATGGACGAGTTCATGACATAGTAATTATTTATGAATACATTAAATTATTCAATGGTTAGTAATTATCTATGAATACATTAAATTATTCAATGGTTAGTAATTATCTATGAATACATTAAATTTTTCAATGGTGATTTTCTACGATGTAAAGGACATCAAGTGGTTACTTTGTTTTAATATTCTAAAGGTAGTAAAGCACCATAATTTCTAGTTATATTGAGGGTTTAGGTGTCAAATTAGTACTTCACCAAAGTAGTCCCTTTTAAGGAAAATAGTTCCTTTCGCTTTGTTGTATTGTGACAAATACTGAATGGAATGGAATAATTAAAATTGATAATTGAAGTTAAATATATAAGGATTATCTTGAGCCCAAATTTGATGCATTTAGTTGTATTTTAATACCTCTATGGAGGATTTGATGTGTGACCTATAAATATTGAATTTCCTGGGGATGATCGAGCTATTTTTAGAGTAGGTGTTTTCCATTGCCTGGCATTTCACTGCAAGACTTTAAACATCCCCTGATATTTTCACAGAACGTAGAGGAATCATGTACGTTTCAGAAAATATATGGTCTTAGAAAGGTTAAACTTAAGATCAAACAGCCAGGCAGGCTCGAAAAAACACAAATTTAGTAGAAAATGTTAAAGAAATTAATTATAGGTTTCACACCAGAAAATGTTAATGAAATTAATTATAGGTTTCACACCTTAAGGCAAAAAACATCAAAATGAACTTTTGTTGCTATCATGTTCAATTTAGCCTAAATATGTTACAACAGACACAGAGTGACATTTTTCATACAAAAGTGTTACAAAATGCATTGTGGTGTCAGATTACATGGTCGAAATGCATGTTGTGTAATATTTTGGAACATTGCTCCCAAACACTGGATATACATGGACAGAGGGTATTGCAACTCATTTTATTTTTATTTATGACTTTATATTTATTGGGGATATGTGATTGAATGTGATTTTGCAGTAGAAGGGTATATTATATTGAAAATATTGTTGCTATTAAGGATTTTTTTTAAATCATCATGCGCCAGTTAGTGGACTTCAAATATAGAATATGGTGATATCATTATTGGATTTTTTTCAATCCTACAAATCTTTCCTCATAAATTTTGGTAGTTTCAGTTAGAATACATGTAAATTGTACTTATGAAGCAATATAAGACTGTAGAAAGCAGTTTTAATTGAAAATTATGTTATAACCAGAGGCTCCCAGGAGCCTGTAATCGCTCACCTGGATCAAAGCTTCTTTCAATAACAATGCAACTGCACTGTGGTGGCCATCTTGGTGGGAGAGCGTGACTGCCGGACACAATTTGGAAAAGGACCATTGAATGACTATTCCATCAAAGTGTGGTTCTAATTGAGCTACAGGTTCCAGACAAGATGGTTTTTATGTGAATTTCCCATAGGGTCCTATGTTAAACTAAGTTCAGCTGTGCAGCCATCTTGGTCAGATGGCGGGACCACCAGACACAATTTTGGAAGAGGACCATCCAATGAATATTTTATCAAAGTTTGGTTCCAATTGAGCAACTGATTCCAGACAAGAAGATTTTTATTTGAATTTCCCATAGGGTCCTATGTTAAGCTAAGTTCGGCTGTGGGGACCATCTTGGTCGATAGATCTTGACATACAGAACATGTTTGCAGTTTAAACTTAACATCTATCTCTTATAGTTTTTGAAATATAAGACGAAAAGTATCAAAATTTTAAAAATTTGATGAAAAAAGGGCAATAACTCCAAAATGGGTAATGGGATTTACTTCAAAATTGCAGGGTAGGTAGATCTATAGATGCTGCATATTTTTGCAGTTTAAACTTCACATCTATCTCTTATAGTTTTTTTAAATAAAGGACGAAAAGTATTAAAATTTTGAAAATTTGAAGAAAAAAGGGCAATAACTCCAAAATGGGTACTGGGATTTACTTCAAAATTGCAGGGTAGGTAGATCTTGACATGCTGAACATGTTTGCAGTTAAACTTAACATCCATCTCTTATAGTTTTTGAAATAAAGGACGAAAAGTATTAAAATTTTGAAAATTTGATGAAAAAAGGGCAATAACTCCAAAATGGGTACTGGGATTTACTTCAAAATTGCAGGGTAGGTAGATCTTGACATGCTGCATATTTTTGCAGTTTAAACTTAACATCTATCTCTTATAGTTTTTGAAATAAGGACGAAAAGTATTAAAATTTTGAAAATTTGATGAAAAAAAGGGCAATAACTCCAAAATGAGTGATGGGATTTACTTCAAAATTGCAGGGTAGGTAGATCTTAACATGCTGAACATGTATGCAGTTTGAATTTAACATCTATCTCTTATAGTTTTTCAAATAAAGGACGAAGAGTACAAAATATGCCTAATTTGCATAATCGGTATAAATCGGCTGAAAGAAAAATTTCACAGAAAAACCCGTAATATATGTTAAACTACTCCTTGCCATGTAGCTGCAGATAGAATTTGAGCTCATTTTGACTTATACTAAAGCAGCAATGGACAATTGAAGAAGTTTCTATTTTTAGTAACAGCAGCCATCTTGAATGGAGGGCGGGACTGTCGGACACAATATTGAAAGGGACCCACCCAGGGACCATTCCTGCCAGGTTTGGTTTAATTTGGTTCAGTGGTTTCAGAGGAGAAGATTTAAATATGATCTTTTATCAAAATATGCCTAAATTGCATATCGGTATAAATCGGCTGAAAGAAAAATTTCACAGAAAAACTCATAATATATGTTAAACTACTCATTGCCATGTAGCTGCAGTTAAAATTTGAGCTCATTTTGACTTATACTAAAGCAGCAATAGACAATTGAAATTTCATCCCCCCTTTTTTCTATTTTTAGCTTGGTGGCCATCTTGGTTTGAAGTCGGTATCACCGGACACAATTTTGGAAGGGGGCCATCTAAGGACCATTCCACCAAAGTTTGGTTGCTATTGGCCCAGTAGTTTCTGAGGAGAAGATTACAATGTGAAATGTTGACAGACGGACGACGGACGACGGACGAAAAGTGATGGCAATAGCTCACCTGACCCTTTGGGTCAGGTGAGCTAAAACCTTGGTAATTTAAGCCATCTCAGGAAAATTATATTGACTGCTTAGCATTTTCTGTTCATTTTTCAAATTGTCAATTTGGATTTCATGTTTTAGAGTATAATTTGGCTGTAACAGTACATTTGAACATCCAGCTTACTTAAACAGTGGTAAAAAATTATGTGAAAGCATATATTTATTGAGTTTTGGGAAAAATTATAGTTTTGCACCATAAGAAATTCCAAGACTTGAATATCAATAAATCATACTTTTGCATATTTGATGGAATTAGAAGGAATTTCAACTGAAGATCTATATACAAAAACTTATTTTATGACTTAAACTTCACAATTTATGGGGTTAAAACATGAATTAACGAAATTAAGAATGATGTGAACTCATTTTATGGGACAAAAAAAAAGGGGGGGGGGATTAAATGCAAACATTTCATAGTATTTAGCTATTAAGTATACAACTGAGGCATATATGTGTAAAAATTGGTTATTATGTTGGAAATTAGCTTAATAACTGTAATATATTAGAGAATAAGTAAGTTGTGGTATATTACACAATCTGAACTCAACAGCTGTAAATGAAGATATTTTCATTAAAAACCTTCAAGGGGGTACCTTCGCATTTGCACACTTATTCTTGCAAATATGAGACAGCCACATAACTTAAAGGTTTTTTGTGGTTAATATTGCCTACAGAATGAAAATAAGGCCAACAAAGGGTTAGAGAAGCAAGTTTTATTGCTCTTTAGGTGTCAAACCAGTAATTCACCAATCAGAGCTTAGAACATATACAAAAGTAGTCCCTTTTAAAAAAAATAGTTCCTTTCACTTTGTTGCATCGTGACAAATACTGAATGGAATGGAATAATTAAAATTGATAATTGAAGTTAAATATATAAGGATTATATTTGATGCATTTAGTTGTATTTTAATACCTCTATGGAGGATTTGATGCATGACCTATAAATATTGAATTTCCCGGGGATGACCGAGCTATTTTTAGAGTAGGTGTTTTCCATAGCCTGGCATTTCACTGCAAGACTTTAAACATCCCCTGATATTTTCACAGAACGTAGGGAAATCATGTACGTTTCAGAAAATATATGGTCTTAGAAAGGTTAAACTTAAGATAAAATAGCCAGGTAGGCTCGAAAAAAATCACAAATTTAGTAGAAAATGTTAAAGAAATTAATTATAGGTTTCACACCTATACCGACATTTAAGATTTTATTTTTTTTTATCATTTCCGGATGGTTATTATCTTTCCTACTACTTTATCATTTGTCTAACATAGGTTAAACTATAAATTCAAATAAAATTCATGTTAACTGTACATATGATGAAGTTTTATGATTTAAAGTGCAAACAATTGTAATTTTGAAGTAATACATGTATTCCAAATACAAATAAATTAAGCCCAATATTACTGTATAAAACTTCCCTTAAATAGATGGTTTGAACTGAAAATGTTGCTATGTGATTATACTTGTAGTTTTTGTATACATGTACATAGATTAAAGGGAGGTAAATATTATTATATAGTATCATTCTTCTGATTTTTCTTTTGATGATTGTAAACAATAATTCATTTAAAATTGTAGATTTTTACTTAATTTATTCAGGTCATAAACTTTCCGGATTATATACACAATCACAAATATTGTTTCAGCATATTGCAAAACGTAATGATAATGACAATGTATGAGGGGTAGATACTACGTATGTATACAGCATTAAAAAAAAAAACCACTATGTCTATGCATTGGGCTATGAGTATTATTAGTAGGATAGTGGGTGTTTAAAAAGGCCGCTAGTTTTCGAGTTTGGGTTAATAGTATGACACACGGCTAATTTTTTCGTATTTTGACGTAAAAATTATTGTAGTTTTTATTTATTTATGACGTCGTAACCTACCGTGGTCACATTTTCTTATTTTTTACGTTTTCTGAAAGCACCCTCTAACTATACATTTTACAACAAAATTTCAACACGAATAAAATGAACATCAAGACTTGTAAGTTGTCAAATCAAAGTGCTTGACACAAAGACAATATGCTAATTATATCATCAAAACTAAAAACGGGAAACTTAACACCTTTTTATTTGTTATTTTTTTTAAAGTTTTTCCGTATCTACATATAACCAATATTTTACCCTATTTTCAAGTATAGAATAATGTTCTGAAGGAATTCTAGAATATTTCAAATAGAAGTAAATACATCATTACTTAGTACACCTGTGAACCAAAAATCAACATTTTTAAAGTTATCATTCAATAGAAATTAACGATTAAAGAAATGTGAAATCTTATCAAATTTAGCCTGTGGTAAACACGGATTACCACGTGTCGGTATTCGATTTGGGGTTAACACAATCCAGTCATTATTTCGTACGTGTACTGAAACAGTATATTTAACATCTTGTCTTCTGTTTGGCGTGTGATTGGTTCTTTTAGTAGAATAAACTTATCTCAATACAATGAGCGAACAACTATGCAGTTAAATTACGCTATTTTTGATATTTTTGTATTTTCGTTAACACCAATTTGTAGTTTACGGAACAAGTTCGTAGGACACGTTATTGATCCGGAAAATGTCACAATTTAGCAGCCCGCTTAAGCTTTGTCCTTCTAGGCCTAATAAAAGGTAAGAATGAAGTTGAATGGGACAAATGTATTATATGCCAGGTCTCTACCCCTGAGTTACTTATTAAAATGAGAAATGTTAGTAAAAATAGCCTCATAGAAGCAATGGAAGCAAGAAGAGATGGTGTGTTTTTTAGAGTTGTACATTCTGTTTCTGATATTGATAATCTTAGGAGTGATGATACAAGTATGCTGTACCACAGGTCTTGCTTATAAGACGTACACAAGTAGACGAAATTGCGGTTTCTTCAAGGTTGAGTCGGCGAGCTCTGATCATAAAGCAAGACACATCACAGGTTCCTTTGTTGATCGAACAAACCGATGACACGTCGATAGATAGCCGGATAAATTTTAAATCCCCTGATACTGATGTTTTAGTCTTGTGTGTTCACTATTTTTCTAAGCTGCTACATACACAGGAGTTGTGGTTCCAAACTGGTACGGTTTCCAGTACTAAGGACAGATTGCGTTATATCCCAGTACATGAGATTTGTTGGACCCTTAGTCCCGTTTTCACCAATATCCTACCAGCTGCTCATGCTGTAACGGGTTGTGATACCACTTCATCGTTGTTTGGTATAGGTAAGCAGAGTGTCTTCAACGTTCTAAAAGAAAACCTAGACAACTTTAAAGATATGTCAAACCTGGCAGACTGTGATGTTGATGTGCAGCATGAAAACTGGTAATAAAACTGTATGATTCAAGAGGGTAAATTAAAGCTGAGGACGAAAACCTGAACAAATTAAGAACAAGGTTAGCAACAGTGAAAAGCGCATGTCTTTCCAAACTTCCTCCTTGTGAAGCTACCTTTAAGCAACATGTTCTTAGAGCGTCACTCCAGACTTATGTTTGGATGTCGTGCTATCTTACAAAGCCCCCTCCTAAGAGTCCTTTGCAGTTTGGTTGGGAAAAAAGACATGGATCACTCCTTCCTGTCTACTTTCAAGTTCAAATGTCATCTGACTTTTTAAAAGATCTTATATGCACTTGTAAAGGTAAAGCAGTCTGTTCAAGTCGTTGTGTGTGTTTTGAGCAAGGGTTGTCTTACACCGACCTTTGTCCGTGCCAAGCAGGTGAAATATGTCGCAATTCGAACACACAAATGTCCAGAAATAAAAGCATAGATGACGATGATGTGGACTTATTACAGTTAGATGTACACAGGGCCATCTGCAGGTTTCTGGAAAGTGGGGTGCGGGAGAGGGTCTGGTAGGGGGATTGTGGATTAGTGTTCCCAGGGGACGGATCCAGGATTTCAGGTTATAGGGGATGTATTGAAAAAGTTTCGCCGAGCGTAGCGAGCCACGAAAATTTTTGTGGTATTTTGTGTGAAAAATCAAGATTTTGTGCAAAAAATCTTTTTTTTTTTCAACTTTAGGGGGGGTGCCTTGAATCCGCCACTGATTCCGGTAATGACAACAATAGTACGTAGAAGCTATTGATTGAAAATATAGTGCTACTTCTTGCTCAAATTATATATTAATATACAAGGGCTCGACATTTGTGGAAAACCTGGCTTAATGTCGTGCCCGACATTTCCTGTTATATCAATCAATTCACCTGATAACTGATAAAGGAAATAACTCTTACGAAATTATAAAATTAGAATCAAACTCGTAGTTCCAGAAACAGTTTCCGAGAAGGGCTATAAGAAACAGTGCAGGTGGCTGAAAATACTATTCTTGTTGTGTCAAAAGCACAAAGTCGTATTTGCAATGAATCAGTATTAGATAACGCATATTGTATTTATTGGATAATTGAGTTGCGAACCTTTTTTTTTTGTGGAAAGGGGGGTGCGATTGCACCCAACGCAGCCCCCGTTCTGACGGCCATGGAACAGGAATGAAATTGTTAAGTCTTTAAATCTGTAAAAAAAAAAAAAAAACAACAACAACACCCCCCCTCCCCAAACCTACAAGTTGGTATCTGACTTTGACGTGGTTGTTGGGCTTTATACCAACAATAGACCGAGTCCTCCTTGTTACAAACCAGATTTACCACTCATAGCATATCTTTTACAAAACATTGTGGACCATCGTCACCTCCCCCCATTTTACATTTATTGTTTAATACTTTAATATCATATATTCCGGTTCCATGGTATTATTTTCCATTAAATTATTTTCATCCAATGTTTATCAACTAAGTTTCCCGCTAGAGACTGAATGTTTCGTTCACTGCTTGTTCAGTACTTGATGTAGTCTTCTTTTTTTAAACTGTTTTTATAAGGCAGAAATTTGCAGCTCGGATACAAATGAGTTCAGGAAAGGGGAATGCTATGCTTTAAAAAATAATTTCAGCATATATTGTATACGATTCTAACATAAAATAATAAAAAACCGATAAAGAATATGGTCAAGGGCACTCCTATCTTTTAGTAGTGACAAATAATGATTTTTTACCTTTCCGCGGTTACGGTACCTTGACACCTGTAAAATACAAATTAAAGCGTAAAATTATATGGGGTTATAGACCTTGATCATTTCTCAACCACTTCCACTGTTTTTTGTATAAAAATAAGGAAAAATGTACGCACAAAAGATATTGTTAAAAGTCTGATAACATTTTTTTGAAAAATACAGGTATGACCTTTGACCCAAATTATCTCATAACGTGACCACACTAGATAACGACGACATCGATATTTCAATGAGCCACGTTCTGCTCTTTCCAAAGATGTATAATTTAGCCGTGTGTCATCTATTAAGGCAAATCGGCAAAAATCGACACTTTGCTACCCTACTATACCCACTTTCTTTCTCGGAATGCCCAACTGTTTTGTTTGTGTGAACTAAAACACAGATAACAATTAATTAAACACATAAACAGCCCGTAGAAATGATAATAATTACTTTTTCAAAAATGAGAGAATATCTTCGAATTATCGTGACCTGTCATCTGCTACGGGACAACAGGTGGGGAAATTGCAGTTTATGATATAATTTCAATATCCACAACTTTACTTCTTAAAGTTCTAGTCCACCAGTTCATATTGTGTCAGATATTTTCACAGGTCCAAATGTAGTATCATGCAGAATCAGTTTCCATGAAGCATGTAAACAAAAGAACTATCTGTAATGGCGAGTTCAGATTTCGGATTATTGAAGGAAATGTTTACCCGATATCGTATATATATTGGGTCGGAGTTTGGATATATATTTCCAACTTACATATCTTTTAAATATTTAAAAAGTCAATGCTAAACCCTCATATTTCCCAGTGAAATCAGCAAGTCCTGAACTCTTAACGCCAAATACACACCCTCAGCAACCGATGTATCAATTACTAAAATTAATTTTTTTGATATGAGCGCTGTCCTCGACATCTTAGATATTTAAATACATGAACAAACTCATACTGGGGATTTAATAGTTCAAATATCACGTTGTCGACGACTGTGCTGATATTGATTTTTTGGGTGAAACTATAAAACACAAACAACCATGTTATGTAATACTATCATTTTAAGAAAGGCTGAAATGTGTCCTAGTAAAATATCACACATACTGTGTACAGAATACAGCAGCTAGGCTTATATCTCCAAGAAAGAAACATGAGTCAATTACACCAGTTCTTATTTCTCTGCATTGGTTACCTGTGCAGTACCGCTATTAATATAAAATTCTTATGTATGTATTCAAGACACTTCACGGAAACGCACCTAGATATCTTGAAGAACTCATAACAATTTACCAACCTACACGAGCATTAAGGTCAGAGAATCAGTCATTGCTAAAGCCACCTAGTGATGCACGGACTCGAACATATGGCGATAGACGGTTTGATACAGCGGCTGCATCACTGTGGAACAATCTGCCAAATTCACTAAGGAACTTTCAATCTTTGGATTCTTTCAAAAAGGACCTTAAAACACATTTGTTCAGGCAGGCATACGGGGACTATTTATAATTTTTAGGACGCCACATTCGTTTTATGTGAGAATCAGCTGAATTTTAAGGGTATAATTTTATTTTTTTAAGTCAAGATTTAAATTATTTTAGTATATTTTTTTAACCACTTTTAAAGCGTTTTTGATTTTCGTATGATGTGTATTTTATCAATTTTTCCTATTGAATTTTTAGGGTATAATATTTTTAGGGCTATTCCATTTAAATTTCCCACCAGGTGGTGGAACAAAATTTTAAGGGTACCACCAACAGAATTTTTTTTTTTTTACCCCCCACCAAAAATTTAGCAATTGTTTTTACCCCAGTAACAAGGGAAAAAAAAGATAAACATAATATGTATGAATAAAGATAACAGAAATTTCCAAAAAAATCGAAGACCAGGAATGGCAACTAAATGGCGTGACTTTGGGCACCACATGTCTGTCTGATTACTTTCATATTTAAGCAATGCAACTAAAGGCTCCAAGGAGCCTGTGTCATTCATCTAATGCAATTTTTGCCATGAATGGAGACAGGATATATATAATTAATAATATGCATTTCCTCGTGCTTATTTGTGTAATTATGCTATGCTTTATTGTCTTATGTATGCAGAATGTAGTACATTTGTATTTTTTGTTTTCTTTTATATCCATATATTAATGCTTCATATGTTGCCATGAATATTGTATTTTCATAGAATTAATACCATTAAAGCACATTTAATATGACACTGTAGTTTCTATGTCTGCACCTTTTAATTCTCAGTCACCCCCTGCTTTTAGCTAGCTGGCCTGTAGTATTTATATATTTTGTAATAACAAAATCCTACTATTTGGGTTAAAATTGGTAGCAAACCACCCCTTTCTTTCATTCACCTATTCACGCCAGTAACTACTCTCGTTATCACGAAAACCATGTTTACAAATGAAACAGATGTTGAAATGATAGTGTAAGAATACGTTCACGTCGAGAGCGTTCACGATAAAACTCTGGGAACGATTTATGTAAACAAAATTTAAAAATTGGGGCAACCCGATTTTTGAGGGGTGGGCAGGGAAAGATAATCTATTAAATAATTTTAATTGGCCTTAGTGTTCTGGGAATCCGCTTTTACGAGACTACCTAAAACCTCAGATTCATTCTCAGTGTTTCAGGATAGTGTAGTCAAATGTCTGCATATATAATACTCAAATTTACTTGAGCCATATGGAATATTCCCAACTTTCTTGATTGTAGGTAAGATCTTTATTGCAGATCTGTGCATGTCAGGTCCCCATTTTGTGAGTAAATTTTCATTTTATTGAAGCTGTTTGTTTTTTTCCCGGTTTTTAGTACTTGTATTTAGTCTAGAACAATCACATGGGCTTGTTACACTTTATCAGGGTATACTACCCACGTTAACCCAGAAATGGTGGTTTACGTGGATAGTATACCCGAAAAAATTGTAACAAGCCCCTGTGGTATAAATTAGGAAACAAACGTAAAACCATGTGCGTCAAACAGTCAAACCATGCACCATTTTTTCAATTCATTTTATATTATTATTCTACCATTTAGGTGCATATTTGGTCTCTGTTATAAAATCACTGTACCTAAAACATCTGTGTATATTGTTGAAGGTCATTTGCCTTCAACAGCCCACACACATGATTCACATCCAGTGTTCTAGCTAGGATTTCAAAAGGGCAGGGTGCTACTTCTGAAAAGGGCACTTTTATGCATAAACATTGGCTAAAAAAGGTCACTTTAATGCACAGAGCTTCAATAGCTCCAATTGTTATCAACGCCCACTTTGTGACCACTATTATGTCTTTTTCTAGGAGTGTCAGAATCAATTAATTTTCTATTTAATGGATTAATCTGTGGTTCATTTACTTCTTTTTGGTTTCTACAATAAATAATGCTTGTTGTCTAGGAAAAAGGAAACATCAATCCAAAGTAGAACAAAATTTGATATAATTGATCTTATGCAAACTATGAATCAATATATACCAGTATTTTTTTATATTTCAAACAATATATACCAGTATTGTCTACATTTTATACCAGTATTTTAATGTTTTTCATAATACATATATGTAGTGTTAATGAATGTCTATTTACGCATGTGTGTTATTACTACAGGTAATGTATAGAACTGGTTGTTGCTAAATATTGTCTTTGTTTCAGTTTAAGTAGACAGGTTTTTATTTCAGATTAAACTTAAGTGGATTTATTGTGTTTTGATAATAAAATAATGTAAATGGCATATTAGATTTTGTTAATTTTGGTTTGTTTCAAGTACAAATGTATAACAAAGGGAAATAACTCATTTTTTATATCAACTTGCAAAGTTGAAAAATACGATGTCAAACTTTTGTTTTCCTTTGCCACTTTCTTTCAAACGTCTTTCCTGGGAAGGCATTGTGAATGATATGAATTTCAAAGTTCAAATTTTTATAATTACCGTGAAATCTAATAAAAAAAAATTGATTGAAATCTAATAAAAAAAAATTGATCGATATACGTAAAAATCTACCGTGTTCTGTACTGAAAAAATTGGTAACGCACGACAAAATTATGATTCAGAACATGTCTAGATAAAAAAAAAATGCTCTGATTACACCCCCTACCAACAGAAATCGAGCTTTGGTTACCAATAATTTTACATTCATATTTTTCCTTAGAGTAGTTTTATAATTATATAATGCACTATGCAAATATGCCATTATAATAATAATACTGTAGAAACAAAGCCTGCTTATTTTTCTTCAAACTGCGAGGCCGATTTTGATAGTGAAGATGGCCCTTTTACCTGAGGTGTACGTTTACCATCTGAACTATCTGGGCCTGGCCAATATTTAACTGCTTTCACCTAACAAAGTAGAATAAAAGGACGTTGGCCACTGGTCCCCCGACGCCAAGGTTATATCGTAAGATTAAATTTTGAAACTACTGTAAACTAGAGGGTCAGGTGAGCCTGTATCACTCATAATTCTGAAAGGGGACCATCCAAGGACCATTTTGAAGTAAAAAAAGGGGAGTAACTCTGGT
>MJUT01039656.1:105919-123428 GCA_002080005.1 Gigantidas platifrons
GTTTAATTTTAATTGATTAATTGCTGAAAATACAAATGTTTAATTTTAATTGATTAATTGCTGAAAATACAAATGTTTAATTTTAATTGATTAATTGCTGAAAATACAAACGTTTAATTTTAATTGATTAATTGCTGAAAATACAAATGTTAATTTTAATTGATTAATTGCTGAAAATACAAATGTTTAATTTTAATTGATTAATTGCTGAAAATACACATGTTAATTTTAATTGATTAATTGCTGAAAATACAAATGTTTAATTTTAATTGATTTTAATTACATTAATATTATCAGTACACATTGTGTCAAGAGTAGTGAGTGAGTGATTGTTGTTTAATGCCAATTTAGCAATTGTTCAGCTATATCATGGTGAGAACAAGTTAATTTTCAATGAGATAATGATGATGTCTACTTTGTTCTAGACCAATATGCTTAGTTGGAACTCCCTGAAACATTATTTTGATTCCGAACTAATCAGGTTTGACCCTACCGGGGCCCAAACCCATGATCTAACGCACTCGACGCGAGCATGCTAACCATTATGCCACCAATGCGGTTGTGTCAAGAAGAGATGGAATGGGATCATACTCATCAATCTGCTAAACCTTGCCATATTTTGGCTTGAAAGTTTTATCTTTGGAAAAACTGTCGACCCTATGGGATAAAACTAGAGTTAGTGTGATGGATGTTTAACGCCACTTTCAAAAATATTTCAGTTATATCTTGGTCGTCAGTTTTATTGTTGGAGAAAACAAGCGACCTGTAACCTACTAACAGACGGTTTATGGTGTTTTCTCCCATTATTACGGCGTTTTAACCCCGCTTAACCAGTGGTGGAAAAATTATCTCTAATCCTCTAGAGGATTAAAATGTCTTGTGCCTTTCCCCACATTAATTTCAAACGCATTAATTTCAAATTTTGAAAAAAATTTCGTGCTAAATAATGGGAGAAACAAATTATCCTTCAGTTGCTCATGTGGGTTACGATATTTCTTGACTCTCGAGAGTTAAATTAAAAATTTTAACCACTCGCCTCATGGCTTGTGGTTAAAATTTTTAATTCAACTCTCTTGAGTGGAGAAATATCGTAACCCACAGGCAACTGCAGGAGAATCTATATTAACACCACTTTCAACAAGACTTGGGGGCATATCCATTTATTTTGTATTGTTATTTAGGATCAATCAATAAATCGTTGTTCTTCTTTCTTACAATATTATTTTCAGACATAGGTTAGCTGATATAGTTGTCAGGAAATGACATAAAATAGCATAATATTTCATGTTACACAGAAAGTGTGATGATATCTACTATTGCCTTAACAACAAGCTAGATATTATATCTTATCTTTTTCCTTTGAAATTAACGAAAGTCGCCTGTCTGATACAAGGTGTCTGATACAAGATGTTGTATCACCACACTGTGGTGATAAAAGAATGGCGCGACGTTGCACGAGACGTTCTCTGCCGAACTACTTTGATATGACGTCATATCATTGGAATGTGAGACAAAACACAGTAACCAGACATTGGTGAATGAACGGGAAAAATAACGTGACGTCGTGCACAAAATGAAGTCTCCCTGAGAGTATTGTACACATATTAATTCAACCCTTGTTATTTGTTTAAAATTCGTTTTTATTGAAATGTTAGATAAACTTATTACATACATAGTTTTGTTTTAAACATATTTTATTCACAAAAATGAATAGGATTGAGCAACAGGCTATGCCTATACAAGCTCTCTCCTTTTACATGTACAAGGCTTATTTATATTCAGTAAAAAAAATAGTATATAACAATTATATCAATAATATATGATAATTATGTTCCTTGAATACATGTAATTGTAAACACCAATAATATTTCATATATAATAAATTTACTAGTGAAGTGAAATTTGTAGACTTTCTAAATATTTTAAATAGTTAAACATACAATAAGTTAAAGAAAAAAATAAAATAAAGCAAAATAAATGTATAATAGGAGGAGTGCAATTGAAAAAAGAAGCATCTTAAATGAAACGATGAGTGTCAATTATGAACTTGTGTACAGCTTGAAATATATATGTATTTAGATCATATGAAAATTATCTATTTCCATGTAATAATAAATCTATATTAATGTCAATATTATTATTCTTTGGTATTAATGTCTGTATGGAATCTAATAAGATCAATCTTAAGTTATTAAATTTAGGACAGGTAAGCAAAAAATGGTTGTTATCTTCTAATGAACCACTACAGTTTGGACAATTAGTATTGTCAGATAAAAAATCATTAAATAAATGTGCCTTCAGGTTACTAGCCTCATTTCTTAATTGACAATGAATTGTGTTAAACTTCCTTATTCCAAAATTATAATGAGCATTGGTGTCCCAAGTTTTATAGAAGTGTGTCAATCTATTTTTAAAGATATTTAAACTTGGAGATTCAGTAATAGTGAGGGGCAAAGTATTCCATAGTCTTATAGTGAAAGGGATAAAACTATCATAAAAAGAACTTGTTCTGGAAAATGGTGGATGGAATGTATTATTTTCATTTCTTAAGTTATATCCTGATTGTCTAGGTAGATATGGTTGAACCAATTCATAAAGGTATGCAGGTGTTAATCCATTTAGAATTTTATAAAATAATATCAGTTTGTGTTTATTCCGTCTATTTTCTAGTGTTTCCCACCCCAATTCATGGTATAGTTTTTGTCGAGATGAGTTACATCTAAGACCGGTTATAATTCGACCCGCTTCTATTTGTACACTTTCCAATAAATCTGATTCCTTTTTAGTGCAGTTACCCTATACTACATCGCCATATTCTAAAACGGGCCTAATAAATGCAAAATATATATACGTATAAGGGAATATCTATCTAATAAATGTTTAACTTGTCTAAGTAAAAATAAACGAGAGCATGCTTTTTTATAAATATCATCTATATGTTTTTTCCATGTAGCTGATGTTTGAAATGTTATCCCTAGATGACAGTGATTATCTGTTTCATCAATTTCATCACCATTAAGTCCAAAATATACAGGTGGGCACTCCCTGTCCCTTCTACTAAATACAATATTTTTTGTTTTTTGAGGATTAAATTGAACTGCCCATTTCTTAGCCCAGCTGGAAATAACATCCAAGTCATCTGTCAGAGAAGTTGCTGCTGCAGCATGATCATTTTCTACTACTACAAATAAGGAAGTATCATCTGCAAAAAGCAGGATGTCATTATTTATATCATTCACAATATCATTAATATGTACAAGGAAAAGGAAAGGCCCAAAACAGAACCTTGGGGAACACCTGCTTTAATACCCTTAAGAGTTGAAGAGAAACCTTCCGAAACAACTTTTTGTTGACGATCTGAGAGGTAACTTTCAATCCATGATATTAGTTGTTTGTTAACTCCAGTCAGCTTAAGTTTGAAAAGAAGGTCTTTATGCCAAACTTTGTCAAAGGCCTTGGAAACATCACAAAAAACAAATCTTACATCCCTCCCCCTATCCATATTACTAATAATATTATGGTATATTTCAATCAATTGATTAACAGTTGAGTCATTTGGTTGAAAGCCAGATTGACACTTTGACAAGATATTATTTGTTTTCATATAATTAAATAAATGTTTAAATAGAATTTGTTCCATAATTTTACATACTATGCTGGTTACTGATATAGGGCGATAGTTTTGTGATGAATGTGGATTACCTTTACCTTTAAAAGTTGGACTTACATGAGCTATCTTCCATAACAGAGGAACCTGTTTAATTGAAAGAGACATGTTAAAAAGTTTTGTAAGTGGTTTAGAAATTGAATAAGCAATATCTTTTAGTAGTCTAGGACTGACACCATCAGGGCCAGCTGGTTTATTTACATTTAAAATTTTTAACTGGTCTAAAATTTCCTGTTCTGTTATAATAAATTCACTCAAATGACATGGCAGAGGTGTAACATTATCAGAAATAACTGTTTCATTATCAATAGTAGCTATATTAGAAAAGTGAGTATTTAGAATTTCAGCTTTATCAGAGGGGTGAATAAAAATTTGACCATCATGTTCCAAAAATGGGGGTGGGTCTCTGGCTTTAGTAAAATTTGATATGGATTTAGCAATTCTCCACCATTTCCCAGGAGGGATATCCTTTTTTAACAGTTCAGATGTAAGTTTATTTTTATATTCGTCCTTTGCTTTTCTCACTAAATCAATAACTTCATTCCTGATTTCTCTAAATTTTTTCCAATGATCAGGGTTGTTTGTAGTCTTAGCTTTATAATGAATTCTGTTACGTTGTCTGATCTTGTTTCTAATTTTATTATTCATGAATGGTTTATCATTTGGTCGAACTGTAATAGTCTTGGTAGGAATGTATTTTTTAACAGCATCATCTAAAGTTTTAAGAAAATTAGAATACACATCATTAATATTATCAGAATTGAAAACTAGATCATCCCACTTTGTAATATTCAGTTCATCAGCAAGCCCTTCAATGTCAGCAGCATTATAATTTCTTATTTGCCTTTTAAAGGAGTGTTGTTTAAAAAAGTTTTGAATGAAATTTCAGCCAAGACAGGAGCATGGGTACTACATACTGGAGTAAGGACATCCACTGAGTTAATCAATTTTTTCTGTTAGTTATACATAGATCAATACAAGTTCCTGTCTCTGTAGTAAAGTTTGTAGCTTCAAATACTACATTTTCCAAATTTAAACGATTTAATCTTTTTAAAATAGTTACTGGAGTTTGACAACATGTCACAATTATAGTCACCAACTAAAAAAAGTGGTAAATCAGAATCAAGAGCTTTATCTACAGACTCACAGAATAACTCCCATATATGTAAATTAGAATTTGGAGGGCTATATATAACACCAACTAAAAATTTGTCATTATTACTATTTCGGATCTCGACCCAAAGTAATTCTAAGTTATTAATTGATAAATCAGTACGTACTTTATAATATAAACTATTTTTCACATATATGGTCACACCTCCACCGTGCCTATTTCTATCTAGTCTAACTGGATTTTGGAAACTCTTTAATTTTATTTTATCATTATCAATAAATTTATCAAGATGTGATTCAGATATACAAATAACATCATAATCTTGGAATTCATGTTCAATCAAATCTAATTTAGGTAGTAAACTACATACATTATTATGTATTATTTTTATATTTTTTTTATTATTCAATTGTGGACCTGGATTAGACTCAATACCAGCTATCAGTAGGGCATATTTTATAACATAACTAGAAACAATACCAAATTTAGAAATGGGTAGCACAGTAACCATCAGGTTCATACATTTTACAGCATTATATTCTAATAGTATTATCAAAACTATCATAATTCATAATAATGACATATTCCAGGTTAAATAAAATACTAAACCATTGAAATACAAAAAAGATGTGTACACTTATAGACAAGACACTCACAATATAAGAAATGCTTCTGAAAAAAACATTCATCATCAAATAAGACCTATTTACATAAAGAAAAAAGTATATATACATGTGGGTTAATTCTGAATTTGTTAACAAAAAAAAACAAATTTTGCAGATAGGGAAAAATAAGAAATAAAAAAAAAGAAGATAAATTAGAAGAGAAATTGATGTTTACAGTTTACTTTAATTTAATTCAGCCTATGCTATGATGAATTAAATGCCTGTGATGTTTAGAGTTTCAACATATAAAGTGTTACTACCATTCTGAGTTACTGATAAGTTAGTGGTCTAAGTAAATTACAAATGTACAACACAAACACAATTTGATTCTTTGAATTTTCACTCATATTTCCAATTGTATGGTCTTGCTGTTCAGTTCATTAAACTATATACATGTATATATATATATATATATATATATATGACGTCTGAAAAACTAGTCAACGATCAATCTTACAGGGTGTTGGATCGCTACGGTATAACGATACTATGCAAGTAAAATAAAATTTATAAACGTCTAAAATGGGTTTGTAAAACAACACCAAGTACACAAAACAAAGTGATAATGAATTATATATATATCAGTTTAAATAAAGGGTCATCCCAAGAGGAGAAACATAATGGATATACATTATTACTATATTGTATACCCACAAAGAGAAAAAAATATGTCATTATACATGTACCCATAGAGTATAAGAATATATATGAAGTAACCCAATCCTGTTTTGTCACGTGAGTGGATCATAAAATATAATAGTATGAGTTAAATAAACTTAGTTTTGTGTACACTAAACCTTACTTAGTATACACAAATAAAAGGACATTTTATTTCAAAGATATTTTGAAACACACCCAAGTGGCATTAAAAAATAACAGAAAAATAAAAAGAAAGAAATTATTTATACCAAATAGCAATACAATTTTGCTTAGCCTGCATGAATAAAAGTATTTCGGTGATATGAAAATGCAGCTGAGCTGGGCATATGCAAAAAGTTCAATTAGTTCAATGGATCCAGACTACATGATAGAACTGAAATGATCAATCTTATTGAACAAGTTTGAAAGGAGTATGTGAAAAATTAACAACAACTTGGCAACCTAGAGAGTAAATCTACTATCTTATCCATAAGTTATGGATAAGCCATATATATGTATCATATTCTATATAGACAGAGAGTATATTCCAAGTACTTCCCGCCATTCTGTAACATACTTACAGAATAAATGAGACCATACATAGTGTGTTGGTACAAGACTTTATATAAGGTCTTGTTTAACTCTCTTGCTGCCGGAGGGACACATGTGTCCATATCGACTCTGCCGGAGGGACACATATGTCCAAAATCAATTGATTTGACAACATTTAGTTTAACTAATAAAATATATCATATTTAACTTTGTGGTATCCTTTAAAGACCAGGTAGATGTCGATGTCATACCCTTCTTCTTCTTTCGGTATACAGCTATCCATCCACTGGATGATCACTAGCTGTTGCTTACATCATTATGTGACGTCACGGGCAATAATGACGTAATTTTTCCCATTTCGATGTCACAAGTATTTTGCGGCAATGGCCCAAGCAATAATTCAACAACAGCCGGTTGACGGCGATTTTGATGATGCTGTTGATCCTGAATCTGATATCAGTGGTGACGACAGCGGGATGGAAACAGATGAAGATGATAATGTACAGGTAGGAGGAAATGATAATGGTCCTTGGGTATGTGTTCCAATAGATGAACATTATGAAATGCCGTATCAGCCTGGAAATTTTGTTCAAGATCCAGTGCCCATGAACCGTCCAAATATTAATGCAACTCCAGTTGACTACTTTGATTATTTTACAACTGACCAAGAAAACAATTCAAATCCAATAGACAAACTTGTGACAGAAACTAATCGGTATGCCGAACAATCTATTCAATAGCCAATATCTGCACATTCAAGAATGAATAACTGGGTACCAACAGATCGCTCAGAGATGAGGGCTTTTATTGGTGTAATGATGGCAATGGGTCTACTGAAGAAACCAACAATAGAATCATACTGGAATAAAGGTGACAGCTTCCTATTACATTCTCTCAGTATACGGAATAGGAATGTTCGCCAATCTCATTAGTGATGTCATATTCACTAATTTGCATGTCATTAAACAAATAATTGGTTGGCAGTAAAACAATAAAGTAATTGACATGAAAGTAAGCAATTTTTAAACTTTTATAACTTTTTTATTTCCAAACCAATGTTTGTTCTG
This sequence comes from Gigantidas platifrons, assembly GCA_002080005.1. NCBI lineage: Eukaryota > Metazoa > Mollusca > Bivalvia > Mytilida > Modiolidae > Gigantidas > Gigantidas platifrons. The sequence goes on from MJUT01039656.1 coordinate 113,624, forward strand.
TTAATTGTTTTAGAGACTTAAGAAAATTCGTATTTTTTTCTGTCAGTTTACATTTTTTAATTTTGATATGATAAATTCATAATTCTAATATGAAATAATGCATTTTTACGCTTTAAAACTAAATAAAACAAGATCGAATTTCCAATCTTTTTATTCTGAATATTTTTATCAAATCTTCGATGTGAATTAATTATTGCTATATAATTTTCATTTCTGAAAGAATTATTAAATTATCGTAAATAACAAAATAATGATGACAATTTAAAGTTGAGCCTTCATTGAAAGACAATAGAAATTTTTGATTTCCTGCCAACTACACAGATAAATTCTCAAGCCTGTGACATCACGGCGAACATCCCTTATTACCGAACCTCCTAAAACCGGTTCCTCTGAAAACTGGCCAATTTATTTGGCCCCAGACGTGGTCGGTTTTCAGAGGTTCCACTGTATATATGCAGTTTAAAATATTTTATGACAGGAAAACAAACAGGAGCTCCAAGAGCAGAACATGGTTTAGGATATTCTGTAGTCAGTGAGTTGTCAAACCACTGTAACAAACACCACCACATTGTACTTGATAATGCATTCACTAGCCCAGTTTTATGTCATGATTTGTACAGATATGATATCTATGTCACCAGTACTGCACGGGTACACAGAAAAGCCATGCCTATATCATTCCGCACAACTCGGGTAGCTAAAGGCGATAGGATCGCCCGACAACAAGGACCATTAATGGCAATGAAGTATGGTGATCGGAAGGTTGTGACTTTTATACACATTTGAAGGTCCAAGGTAAATAATTTCACAGCCAATATTCCCTTAATATGCAAATGTGACAAACATTTTACACCTCCTTAAATTTGTTGTCATGTATTTTATTTTAAAGGCAATCGTGCAACAGGTATACTATTCCTTTATCCCCTTCATTGCTCCGATATGTAAAATGTTTTAATTCTGGCTTTATGAATTTATTGACTTTGAATAAATCGAAATCATAGGGAAGTATTCCTGTGTACTTGAGGGCTAAGTTCATAAACAAGTGAATTAAAATAGAAAGCTTAAAAATATGTTAATCAAATCTAAAATTCAATGTACTTTTAATACTCAATAAATTTCGTGAATTTGAAAAATATTAATATTTTGACACTCTTAAAACAACACAAAACAGCAGAGGTGTAGAAAAGAGGGTCCCAACGGTTGTTGATATATACAACAGAATAATGGGCGGAGTCAATTTGGTCGATCAACATATCCAGGTTTACGACCCAGACTTTAGATCCGTAAAACTGTGGAAGAAATTGCTGGTTAATATGATACTTCGAGTGATAGGTATTGCTTTTAAATTTTCTTTTGTGTTTAAAACACACAAAAAATCACGTCAATTTTGTTTACAAATGTTGTTATATCTGAAATTATTGAGGGAACTTCATGATGAATATCCCAAATGACTCAAATCTTATTAGCTTGATACTTGAAATAAGTACAAAGATTTTTTATGTGATCATTTGTAAATGTCCTACTCTAAATGAATTGGATATCATTTAATTAATTATTATTACTGACTGACATCCTAGAGGACCGGTGTTATAATAATTTTATATCTATTATTTATACATAACCTTGTTTTCTGTCAGGAAATGGGTATGTTTTGTACCAGAGAACTCGACGATTGCTTCCGAAGATGAGTAGGTTAGAATTTCACTCGCAGATCTACCACCATTTGATTGGGGATTTAAGAGTTAACCGAAATATTCCACGGGGGACTTGCAACGGAAACCGCAGATTAGTAGAGAGACATTTTATAGAATATTTGCCAGGTACTATATTTATCTAAGAGTAATTTTGAAGTTTAGATTCAGATTGACTATGTCCGATGGAAGTAATTAAATAAAATAATAGTTAAAAAAAAAACAATAGAAAAATTAAATAAATTAGGAAAAAAAAAAACAAAACAAAAAACAAAAACAAACGAACAAAACAAAATTTTGATATAAAAACAAGAGATGCCAAACAATTAAGATAAAAAAAAATCATCAAAATCTAAACGAGAGAATAGTAAGGACAAGACAACCGAAGCGCAACTCAAGACGAAGGGAATTCCATGGACAAAGACAAATCTGGGAACAAGTAAGACACAAAACGACAAAAACAGACACTGAACATAAACCAGAGGCTCCCAGGAGCCTGTAATCGCTCATCTGGATCAAAGCTGCTTTCAATAACAATGCAACTGCACTGTGGTGGCCATCTTGGTGGGAGTGCGTGACACAATTTTGGAAAAGGACCATCGAATGACTATTCCATCAGGGTTTGGTTCTAATTGAGCTACTGGTTCCAGACAATATGGTTTTTATGTGAATTTCCCATAGGGTCCTATGTTAAACTAAGTTCAGTTGTGCAGCCATCTTGGTCAGAGGGCGGGACCACCAGACACAATTTTGGAAGAGGACCATCCAATGAATATTTTATCAAAGTTTCGTTCCAATTGAGCAACTGATTCCAGACAAGAAGATTTTTATGTGAATTCCCCATAGGGCCTATGTTACGCTAAGTTCGGCTGTGGGGGCCATTTTGTTCAAAGGGCCAAACCGCCAGACACATTTTTGGAAGAGAACCATCCAATGACTATTTCATCAAAATTTAGTTCTTATTGAGCAAATGGTTTCAGACAAGAAGATTTTGATAGGAATTTCCCATAGGGTCCTATGTTAAATTAAATTCAGCTGTGGCAGCCATCTTGGTCGGAGGTCTGAAATGCCGGACACAATTTTGGAAGGGGACCATCCAAGGACCATTCCACCAAAGTGACCCACGGAGGGACCATCCCTGCCAGGTTTGGTTTAATTTGGTTCAACGGTTTCAGACAATAAGATTTAAATGTGATCTTTTATCAAAATATGCCTAATTTGCATAATCGATATCAATCGGCTGAAAGAAAAACCCGGAATATATGTTAAACTACTCATTGCCATGTAGCTGCAGTTAATATTTGAGCTCATTTTGACTTGTGCTATAGCAGCAATAGACAAGTAAAGAAATTTCTATTTTTAGTAACAGCAGCCATCTTGAATGGAGGGCGGGACTGTCAGACACAATTTTGAAAGGGACCACCCAGGGACCATTCCTGCCAGGTTTGGTTTAATTTGGTTAAGTGGTTTCAGAGGAGAAGATTTAAATGTGATCTTTTATCAAAATATGCCTAAATTGCATAATCGGTATAAATCGGCTGAAAGAAAAATTTCACAGAAAAACCCGGAATATATGTTAAATTACTCCTTGCCATGTAGCTGCAGTTAAAATTTGAACTCATTTTGACTTATACTAAAGGAGCAATGGACAATTAAAATTTCATCCCCCCTTTTTTCTATTTTCTAAGTCTGGATCACCAGACACAATTTTGGAAGGGGGCTATCCAAGGACCATTCCACCAGAGTTTGTTCTAAATTGGCCCAGTGGTTTCTGAGGAGAAGATTAAAATGTGAAAAGTTTACGACGGACGACGGACGAAACCTGATGGCAAAAGCTCACATGGCCTTTGGCAGTGATTTAGCTAGCGCTCGTCACTTTAATCATTGACGATTGATTTTCTTCATTTGCTGATTAAAACTAATTAGTCACTACAATGACAATTTAATCACATGTTACAAGCCAATCAACGGATTATAGAATTTTTGTTTTGATTGCGTAATCTTTGATCTCACCTGGCTTGATTTACCTGGACAAAGAATTCAATCAACGATAATGATTTTTTTATAGTTATGACATGTACTCAAAATGCCACAGTATGTATTTAAATTGGACATATTTTTGTAATTTTTGAAAGTGGCGTTAAACACCAAAAATCAAATCAAATTAATCGTCACTTTGATTAAAGAAACCAAGGACGTGTATACACATCCTTTGAAGAAACTAAAAAAAAAAAAAAATGGCATGAGTTCACAATCCACCGAAGCTACTTTTAACCAAACAAACATTTGATGTATTTATTCTCATTTCTGTGAAATGAAATCTTAGTTCTCATATTTAATATGGTCATTTATATGCAAAGGTTTGCCATATCCATTCAATTCGTTGAAATGCACTGCACGAGGACGCATATAAGTTTTTTTCATATATTGATCAGCATCCGGGTAACGATTGCGTTCTATTTATAGAACTATTTACAAACAGACGTGTCTGCAATTAAAAAAAAATAACTACAGTATTTTTATTCCAATTTGATTATGAGGTCTGAGAAATAATTATTTATTTACAACTTGCTTCAGTTTTTGACGTTTGTTCAATACTGATTTCCTACAAAGAATCTAGATAGAAGTTGGACCATTGGGCAAACTGGCAGAATTTTTTTTTCTGCTGAAGACTGTACAAATATGAGTTATTACAATTGTTGTGGTATTAGACCAAAAGCACAGTAACGTTTCAAAAAGGATGGAGGAGGGGGTTATTACAATTTGTGTGGTATTAGACTAAAGCACAGTAATATTTCAAGGGGGGGGGGGGGTATTACAATTTGTGTGGTATTGAGATCAAAATAGTGGCTGGCAATGTTATGTTTTATCAGTTGGTTGTTAATTTGCAGAGTATGTTCCCATCCTAGGAGGTTTTCAATCTCCATTACTAACCAATAAGGCAAGTAACTGATTATAAGATTAAGCTCATTATATTCTTGTTTATTCATAATTATATAAAAAAATCTGTTCCGCAAAAGTGACTAATGGTCTCAAAATCCTGGCTAAATCCCTGCCTTTGGCAAGGTGAGCTAAAAAGGGCAATAACTCCAAGATGGGTAATCAGATTTTATTCACAATTATGGGGTAGGTAGATCTTGACATGCTGCACATTTTTGCAGTTTCAACTTATCATCTATCGCTTATAGTTTTTGAAATAAAGAACGAAAAGTATTAAAATTTTGAAAACTTGATGAAAAAAAGGGCAATAACTCCAAGATAAGTAATCAGATTTTCTTCAAATTTGCAGGGTTGGTAGATCTTATCATGCTGAACATGTTTGCTATTCAAACTTGTCATCTATCTCTTATAGTTTTTGAAATAAAAACGAAAAGTATTAAAAATTTGAAAATTTGATGAAAAAAGGGCAATAACTCCAAGATGGGTAATCAGATTTCCTTCACAATTGCTAGGTTGGTAGACCTTGACATGCTGCACATTTTTGCAGTTTAAACTTATCATCTATCTCTTATAGTTTTTTAAATAAAGAACGAAAAGTATTAAAATTTTGAAAATTTGATGAAAAAAAGGGCAATAACTCCAAGATAGGTTATCAGATTTTCTTTAAATTTGCAGGGTTGGTAGATCTTATCATGCTGAACATGTTTCCTATTCAAACTTATCATCTATCTCTTATAGTTTTTGAAATAAAAACGAAAAGTATTAAAAATTTGAAAATTTGATGAAAAAAGGGCAATAACTCCAAGATGGGTACTCAAATTTTCTTCAGAGTTGCAGGGTAGGTAGACCTTGATATGATGCACATTTATGCAGTTTCAACTTATCATTTATCTCTTATAATTTTGAAATAAAGAATGAAAAGCATTAAAATTTTGAAAATTTGATGAAAAAAGGGCCATAACTCCAAGATGGGTTATTAGATTTTCTTCAAAATTGCAGGGTAGGTAGATCTTGAAATGCAAAACATTTTTGCGATTTCAACTTATCACCTAGCTCTTGTAGCTGTTGAAATAAAGAGCAAAAAGTATTAAAATTTTGAAAATTTTCTTCAAAACTTCAGGGTAGTTAGATCTTGCCGTGCTGATCATTTTTACCCCACATCAGATTTCTGATATTATTAATGATTTTGAGTTATTACCAAAAACGTGCAATTTTACCATATGTTCTATTTTTAGTAACAGCGGCCATGTTGATTGGTGCACGGCTCCACCGGACACAATTTTGAAACTAGACACCCTAGTGACAATTCAGACAAAGTCTGGTTCCAATTGGTCTGGTAGTTTCAGAGGAGAAGATTTTTTAAAAAGTTTACGACGTACGACGGACGGACGGCCGGACGCCGGACGCCAAGTGATGGCAAAAGCTCACGTGGCCTTTGGCCAGGTGAGCTAAAAACTAAAATCAAATGAGAAACACAGACCCCTAAAAAACTGGGGCGACCTCAGGTGCTCCGGAAGGGTAAGCAGGTCCTGCTTCTTGCAAGACACCCGCCGTGTTTTAGAAAACAAGAGGCAGAGGAACATTTCCACATACATTGATATTATATGTTTTTATATCAAATATGGCATTCATGTCGGATTTTTTTTCTATTCTAATGTTTCGCATTAATTTCAAAAACCATTCGAACACTAAAGTCTTTCATTTTAGACCTTACTGTTTTATTTCATTTCAGACGGAGCACGTCGTCCATGTGTTGTATGCACAAGACAGACAGAAGGTGGACGAAATACGAAGAGGTCGCACATTCACACATATTGCCCTGATTGTAATGTTGGCTTGTGTCTTAGATACTGTTTTAGGATTTATCATACACATCAAAATTTTCGTACCCATTGCCGCAGATATGCTGAAGAATAGACATTTTTCATATATGGACATGTGCATAAATGCATTTCAACGACCAACAAAACCTTAACAAAGTCTTTTCATGATACTTATGTTGTACGTTCGTCGTACGACGTCTCTAGTGTAACAAGTGTGCGAAACGTCTATTTATTTCTTTTGTAACGTCGATCAATTATTATTACGTTTGACAGTTTACCGATGTTATGTTTTGAAAAAAAGTAAGGGAAATATATATCTATTTTATGTATCGTAAATATTATTTGATGTATGAAGCAAAATGTGTTGGTAGAAATAAAGTTGTCTATTTTTTGTAATATTCATTGTATTTCCTGCCAAATGCATTACATATAGATAGCGCTGGCAGCAGAAAGAGGGTTAACCAATCAATCAACTATCAGAATACAGAAAAACGGGAAAGTTCAAATTGTTGGCATGTACTGTACCAACGTTGTTGCCAATTAGACGTTGCACAGTGCTTTTTCTTGCCCCAAAACGTCAACAATCATTGACGACGTCAATATATTGTGGCAAACGCAACGTCGTTTGAAATTTGAATCTGGCAGCAAGAGGGTTAAAATTCGTTTTTATTGAAATGTTAGATAAACTTATTACATATATAGTGTGTTGGTACAAGACTTTATATAAGGTCTTGCCTGTTGAGTGCTATCGCGACTCGTAGTGATACTGGTTCACACAACAGGCTCGACCTGATACAAAGTCTTGTACCAACACACTATGTATATAATGGGTATTTATCCTGCAATTGTGTGATTTTGAGTACTAATAATGGGTGTCAAATAAACTTCAGTGTTATTTAGTCATGGGCCTAATGAAGCATTTGTGGTACCTGATTCACGTAAAGCGACAGAAAGAAACGGTAACGTATAAGAGCTAAAGTCACAGATGTCTCCTTCGAAAACGATTAGAACGACGCTTGTTTCAGCTATTTTTTGACAATTTGGCAGTTGTTTTGGACTTTTTATTATTGCAGGATAAACACAAGATATGTATATTGTCGCTAATTATACAATTAATTCGCACTTGCTGCGGTTTTTTAAGCTCGAACAAATAAATTTTATAATTTCTGACAATGTACGAATATTGTATATAAATACCTCAAATTCATCCCAGAATCCACCTTTACTGCCCTGTCTTTTGTCTTTCTCTGTCTCAAGTTGATTAACACGTGCCCCTAATCCTGATGCTGATATTCTTGTTGCATTAAAAGGCTGAAAATACAAGGAATATTGCATTCCCAAGTGTTTAACATATACAAAATTTTGTTCTAGCATTATTATGATAACCTTTTAGAATGCAAAATCAGTGGGGACCGAATCAACATGTCAAAAGATAGATCATGTCACATTAAAATACAGAATTAAAGGTTATTTTTGAAACAAAAACAAATGTCTCTCCTCCTTTATTCTTCATCTTTTGAGAAAGATACCTTTGTAATCCCATAATCCCCTTAATAATGTAAGAGGTATTTACTTCAAGTCAAAAAGGGCAATAACTTTGATATGGTCAAATATCAAACTGTCATGGTTGATGGTTATGGTGTTTAACACCACTTTCAACAATATTTCAGTTATATCGTGGCAGTCAGTTTTATTGGTGGAGGAAACCGGAGTACCCGGAGAAAACCGCTGACCTTCGAAATTCACTCAAACTGTCATCATGATATGCCAACCTTCATATGGTAATAAGCAAGCATGTTGCATACGCAAACTTTTGTGACAACAACATGTCTCCCCCTTCAATAAAATGTTATCATACTGCTAATTAAAAACTTACTGTTTTCAGATGGACTACAGTACCAGATCGTTCTACCATTGGATTTTTACGAAAGTGCTCTATCAAATCTGACAAACTTTTAAACTTTTCAACACCGCCAACATCATAATTTCCTTCCTAAAAAAAACATGGTTTGTAGCTAAAAATTCAATAAACCTTATAAACAGTATTTTATTTAGCATATTTAATTACAAATGTGAGTAATGGAGGATCAACTTCATTTGTACAAATCTGGGGTCCGTTATTGAACTTATGTTTAAGCTATATATGATTAGCTCTCATTACATTTTTAATTCCTAATCACATAATTAGCTAATCAATGATTACATAAGATTAGTTAATACATTAATTAAAAACAGTTCGGCAACAGAATTTAATCATTGCATGAGCTAAGGATGTGCTTAGGAATTCAAAATGTAATTAGGGCTAATCATATGATTAGTTTAATCACAAGTTCAACAACGGACCCCTGAATTTCCTCTTTTTGAATTTCCTATTGACAAACAAATGTTTTAGAGGGCCATCCTACTAAAGATCCATTCCATCCCATTTTGGAAAAGTTTTTTTTAATTTCAGCCAATCAGAAAGCTTACTTGACCCTATCCATGTAATTTTTTAAATCTCAGCCAATCAGAAAGCTTACTTAACCCTACCCATGTAATTTTTGAAATTTCAGCCAATCAGAAAGCTTACTTGACCCTATCCATGTAATTTTTGAAATTTCAGCCAATCAGAAAGCTTACTTGAACCTATCCATGTAATTTTTGAAATTTCAGCCAATCAGAAAGCTTACTTGAACGTATCCATGTAACATTTCTACCAAGTTTGGTTATAATCGGGTAACTCAGGTTTGTGAGACATTGACTGAAATGTTAAAAGCCAACAAACGCAGTCGCAGGTGACGAGGATGGATACAAAGTGAATACAATAAACCTCAGATGGACATTTGGTCCAGGTGAGCTAACAAAGGTTTATTCTTTTAAATAGCTTTGATTCCACTTACTTGCAAAGTCTATGAAATTCATAGACTTTACAAGTAAGTGGAAATTGAAAACAGAATGAGATTTGATGCCTAAGTCAAAGAATTACCCTGGGTTGGAATCTGATATAATAAATAACCCTTTACAGAATTTATACACAATACTAAAATTAAAAATCTGTATTCCTTTACTGTAGTGTCTACGCCAAGCCAGGAGAGTGAGCAGCCGGTTATGTACATGTGTGTTACTGGAGGATCAATTTTGCCTGCCCAAGCCAGGAGAGTGATCAGTTATGTACATGTGTGTTACTGGGGGATCAATTTTGCCTTCCCAAGCCAGGAGAGTGATCAGTTATGTACATGTGTGTTACTGGGGGATCAATTTTGCCTTCCCAAGCCAGGAGAGTGATCAGTTATGTACATGTGTGTTACTGGGGGATCAATTTTGCCTTCCCAAGCCAGGAGAGTGATCAGTTATGTACATGTGTGTTACTGG
>MJUT01039656.1:154387-164972 GCA_002080005.1 Gigantidas platifrons
CACCACATTTAGAAGAAGGAAATAGACAAACCAAACAGGAAAGTGAAAAGCAATGTCAGTTTATTTATACAGCAGAGTTGTGTTAAGAAAAATATTTTGAAAATGTTAGTATACCATATTTAGATTTGCAGAGAATTCAATCCAAATCTTATATGATCTAGCAAATTGTCACAACTAATGATCATGATTTCCAAACAGCCAGATACAGCTTTTCCTTTTACCTTCTACTTTTAATCTGTATCTTAAATGTCCATACCGCAACTGAATGCAGTTTAAATCTGCAAAAAAAAAATTATTTGGCCGTTCTATCTGGTAGCATGTTATTTTTCAGTTTACACTACAATTTATCCGTGCTGCTCATTCTGGTATAGATTTGAGAGTTCTTATCAATCAAAGGAAATCTGGTCTGCTTTACACTTGAAATATATAACCTTAGCATAAGTTTCAGAAACTGGACCAAAATTTACAATGAAAGTATTAGTTTAAAATGTTTCAACAATGTAAAAGCCACTGATGAACACTTTGTCTACTTCAGGACCAACCCATTTACCGAACGAGCCATTTTCTTTGAAAAGTACAGTCACAGTATATAGAGACCAGAGTTGCATCTTTAAAGTTTAGACAATTAATGGTAAGTATTTTTAAGCGTCTATATTTTAATTAGTGTTTTATTTTGTTATTTATTGTTCCTCCTTGTTTTAAATTTCACTCAACTTAGCCAAGCTTAATTTTTTTCAGGTGGGGGTGGGGGAAGGAGGGAACAGCTTCAACTGTGCCCAACCGAAGGACACAAGAACACGACAGGCAAATTCTGAGTCGGTTCAGTGAATTTATTTATCAGATTTTGGTCTGGGCTACTAAACTTTTACCTATAATTTAGTTAAGCATAGACATTTTTTATCAAAAATCTTGTCTGTGCTACCAGTTTGAACTTCCCAATTTCTATCCCTGTTCATGTGTCTAATCAAATGTCTGGCAAACCATCCAGGAAGCTAACCTTTGTATTGTTGCTTGGTCCAATATTATTATTAATGCTTTCTGATTTTGCTTACGCTTGTACAGGTAGTGCATGCAGGTAGTTTATAGGTAGTACCTGCCTCATATCAAACTGAACTAGTGATTACAATACCACTATCAGCTTTTCAGACCCTGCTATGTGCAACATATATATAGTAGTAAATATACTTTGTATTATGTCTATGGTCACTAGTAAACCAAATTTCTATTTTCAGACAAAGTTGGTAAATAATTATACATGTATGTACATAAGCATAAAGTTTTGCACATGTTAGTTTATATAATCAAACAACAAATCAAAACTCAGAATCCTGGGTAGGTTGTATTAAAGAAATTTTTAAATGTTTAAACCTACAATTTATTTATAATAATATTAGTACTTTGAAAGAAACTTATGTTTTAAAGAAAGTAAAACAAAACTTAAAAGAGAAATTTCAGACAATTTGAAAGAATAAACTGTTTAATGATAAGAGGAAAAAATATCGAACATAAAAATAAATTACGTACTTATAGGAAATTCAAAAATATATTCCATTTAGAACCTTACCTTTTATATCTAAACAAAGAAGAGCTACATACACTTACAAAATTTAGAATAAGCTCACATAGACTTGAAGTAGAAAGAGGTCGCTATTTTGGTTTGAAATTTGAGAATAGAATTTGTAAATTATGTAATGATCATGTTGAAGATGAAGAACATTTCATGATTTCATGTAAAAAACTTGAACACATCAGAGTTGATTATCTTAATTTTATAAGTGACAAATACCCGAATTTCCAAAATTTGTAAATTATGTAATGATCATGTTGAAGATGAAGAACATTTCATGATTTCATGTAAAAAATGACAAATACCCAAATTTCCAATTTTTAAGTAATGAACTAAAATTTATTTGGTTACTAATTTCTGAAGATAGGCTAATTATGTCATCAGTAGCAAAATTGTTAGTTAAATTATTTGAAACTAGAGGCTCTGGAGAGCCTGTCATCGCTCACCTGGTAATAATTTTTTAGTTTAATAATAGTTTTCTTCAGGTACCTGTTTACTCCACCAATGAAATAGACTTACCAAAATATAACTAAAATATTGTTGAAAGTGACTTAAAATGCCAATAAATAACTAGAGGCTCTGGAGAGCCTGTCATCGCTCACCTGGTAATAATTGGCAGGGTAAATCCTTAGGAACGTGAAGTCTAACAAAGATTCATATTTTCTTGCGACTTAAGACACAATTTGCTTACTATTGAATGTGTGCTCCATAAATTCTGAAAACCTAAAGTCAAAATTAAAATCTCCCATGGTGAGACTGCTTAAGTTTTAATTCTTGAAGAAGGTTATCAACAAGCATATTTTTCAAGTCTTTCTGTTTGCAGATAGGAGCAGCATAGAACAAATCAAGTCAACTGGCTTGGTACTTTCTAAGAAAAACAACTCAGTACAAATTCCCATTGGGTTTGTAGGCTTCTATGTTAAACTTTGTTCGTCTATGGTGGCCATCTTGAATTTCCAATCGGAACCAAATTTATAATTTAGGTAGAGGACCATCCATAGATCATTCACACCAAAAAACAAATTCAATTGAATCAGTAGTTTCCAGAAGATTTTTAAAGATTGACGAATCAGAAAACATAATCTACCCCTGGCAGCCATGTTTAATTACCGATCAGCACCAAAATACAATTCTGGTAAAGGACCTACCGGTATGTTAAACTTCATCCGTCAATGGAGGTCACCTTGAATTTCCAATCTGCACCAAAATAATAGATCAGGTGTAGAACCATCCAAGTAACATTCATATAATGCAAAATATTCAATTTGTTGAGTAGTTTCTCACAAAATGGTTTTTCAATGAAATTCCCATACAGTCCAATGGTCCGCTGATGGTGGCCATCTTGGATGGAGGTCTGGGTCACTGGATATAATTTTGAAAGTTGATCATTTAAGTACCATTCATGCCATGTTTGCTTTAAATTGGCCAACTGATTTCAGAGGAAAAAAAATTTAAACATTTTTCTCATAGGGTCCTATGTTAAAACTATGTTTGATGATGGTGGCCATCTTGGATGGAGGACATTATTTTGAAAGTTGACCACCTAAGGACCATTCATGCCATGTTTGCTTTAAATTGACTTACTGCTTTCAGAGGAAAAATTTTTTAAACATTTTTCCCATAGGGTTCTATGTTAAAACTAAGTCGAGTCATATCGGCCATCTTGGATATGCGATCGGCACAAAAATAACAAATTTAGTAGAGGACCATCCAGTCATCATTTCTATAATGTTACAATTCCATCGGCTGAGTAGTTTCTGACAAGAAGATTTTCAAAGTTTCAACCAATCAGAACACATTATTGGCCCTGGCGGCCATGTTGGATTTCCGATCTGCACCAAAATAACAAATTTAGTAGAGGACCTCCCAATGAACATTTCTGCCAAATTTGGTCCAAATCGGTTCAGTGGTTTCAAAGAAGAAGAATTTATGAAAAGTTTACAGACACGGACGACGACGGACGCAAAGTGATGACAAAAGCTCACCTGACCCAGGTGAGCTAAAAAGATACACTTTATTAAATGGAGGGGTTGCTTCCCTCTCTTCATAATGATATATTATGCAAATTATTGATTGTTTTTTTGTCTCTTTGTACTTGAACTGATGTACTTGTGTCCTTTGTTGTTTCTTTATATTCTGTAACCAATCAACCCAATCATATATGTTTATTCATTGTTTGATTATTCTGCTCAGCAATGGGCACTGTGATTAGTTAATAGAAATATCTGTATCTGTTTGCTCATCCAAGGATATCTAAGTGATTATCTTTGCGAGCTTTTCCAGGCAGTGCCTGTTTCATATTAAATAAATGTGACAACAAATACAAAAGTCTGAACACGGTCAAAGTGGAAAGTCCATTAACAAGTATTAAAGGCAAATTCAAAGGCATATTCACACATGAAACAACTAAGGGACTACTGTTAAATAATCCAGACAAGGTACGGACAATTTCAAGTATTTAAGGTATTGAAAGGTGCTGGCATTTAATTTATTTATCCGTACGGCCAACAAACTTGTTGAACAAGTGCGCCGCCATTACGATTTTATAATAAAAGAGACGGTTACGGAAAAAACACGTAGTTTTCCGGAATTTTTTTCGAAACGTCAAAAAAAAGTTTAGGGTCGGGAATTTGGCAGAAAAAAAATAGGGTGGGTCGGGTAACCGGAAACACACATATTTTTTTTTTTGGCCTAATGAGTTGTGTAAAACAAAAACTGAAGTTACCATAATTTTTTTTGGTTACATTTTACACAATTTAAAGGGGCACAACTTCTAAACCATAAAAAGCATCATCGTCAAAATCTAACTTGACCTTGACCTTTATTTGATGGTTGTTAGTGAATAATTAAAAGAATAATGATATGTGTCATCAATTACTGAATTGATCATCCAGAAACTTATATTTTTAATTTGATATGTTGTACATGTTCAAGGGGCATAACCCATAATGGTAAGAGGCGTCATCATCAAAGTTTAATGCTACTTTCATCAATATTTCATCTATATCGTGGCGGTCAGTTTTATTTGTGGAGAAAACGGGAGGACCCGGAGAAAACCACCGATCTGTCGCAAGTCACTGAATACTTTATCACATAATGTTGTATCGAATACACCTAGACATGAGAGGGGTTCGAACTCACAACATTAGTGGTGATAAGCACTGATTGCACAGGTAGTTATAAATCTAACTACCATGCGATCACGACCACAACAGCCCCGTAAGACCAACTACCATACGATCATGACCACAACAGGCCCTGTTATTATAAGTAATCATATTATAGAAGTAAGACATTACAAGAAACACGTCTACATTAAATGAACATTTCTCCCATTATTACGGCGTTTTAACCCCGCTGAACCAGTGGTAGAAAAATCTGTAATCCTCTAGAGGATTAAAATGTCTCGTGCCTTTCCCCGCATTAATTTCAAACGCATTAATTTCAAATTTTGAAATAAAGTTTGTGTTAAATAATGGGAGAAACACATTCTCCTTCAGTTGTCAATGTGGGTTACGATATTTCTCCAATCTCGAGATTTAAATTAAAAAATTTAACCACTCGCCTTACGGCTTGTGGTTAAAATTTTTAATTTAACTCTCTTGGGTGGAGAAATATCGTAACCCACGGGCAACTGAGTGAGAATCTATATTTCTACATAACACTATATGTAACTCAAGATGTCATTTTATTTGTTTCGGCTGGACGGAGGGAAGTGGTCGCTACCAAATACATGTATATGCTCTCCTGAAAAAAGTTTTAGGGAGCATAAAAATGCATAATTACAAATAAAAATCCAATACTTCCTCATTCCAACCTGTATTAAATGTTTTATCTACATAAACATGTATATACAACAATGTAGATACATTGAAAAAATATTACTGAATGTACAATATTCACTATTATCCTTTTAAATTCAAACTTTTCTTACAAAAATATGAAACTTATAGATAATAAGGTAAACATTAAAAGTAATACAAACTTTTCCTGTTTGTCCATTTTCGCAATATTTGATGCTCGATACATTTTTATTTCAGCAGGAAGTAAATACAAATTATACCGGGTAGATACGATAACGTAACCCTCATTCCGCTTGTGCTCCATTTAGCACAAGCGGAATGTGGCCAAAGTAGTGTTTTTCGTGTCGCATATAATGATGGGCGATTAAAAATGATCTTGAGTGTACCAGGTGGCGAAAATTTTATTTGCTCTTCAATGGGATGGTCAATTGACAATTAAAAAAAATTGGACTACCTTACGGCACTGTTAAGGGCTGATTTTCAGGATGTTAAATTTCAGTTGTGTACGAAAATGTCATGTCGCTTGCAAAGATGTCACTATTAGATGCTTTATTTTAATTTGCCTTGTGATGAAGACGATAACCATTCAACAACTTTTTATGCACAAAGGTGTTAGGCATGTATTGCAAAATTATTTTTGTATGAGTCTTACAAAATAGGCTTGATATCACAGTAACTTAACTGTCGCAAAAATGCTCCTAACTTCCGTAACATTTTCAAAATCAATTGTTGAGAAATCACACCAAGCAGATGAATTTAAACATTTCTAGCAATGGAAATAGAATAGCTCAATTCCCTGACCAAGCATTTATCGAATTAATTACTCCAAACGTTTTCGGACAAGACATGCAAATCTTAAAATTTTCGAATGTCTCCTTTAAGAGACTAACTTCCGTAACGCAATATTTAGCCATTTTGGTCCGATCTGCTGCTCCCATCCTAGAACTTCAAATAAAGCAGAATAAAATCTTTAAATATTTGAATTAGGAGTGAGTACATATTACGGGAATTGCAAAGTACAGTTTCTTTTTATTGCTTATACTAACTTCCGTAACAGTTTTTTTTCTTCACGGAATTCCTCATCTCTCCGGAAACCGAATCCACTAAGCTTATTAGTTTTTCATACATCACTGGATGTTGTTCTCTGGAAAAGCAGACAGCTTTTTAGATAATCCTCAATGAAAACGGAGACATTAGAAAGAAAACCAAGGTAAGTTTTATTTGATGATGGAATATATATTATATTTTCGTTATTAATATACCGTAGTATAAAAAGTATTTAGTTTTAATAAATTCATACAGTTACCAAAACGTACCACGTTTTGTCTGCTCAGTTACCGGTGAAATGTGAACTTATTTAGTCCCGGGAAATTTTTGACCGGGTCGTTACAGAAGTTAGCCAATAAATTGATGGCTTCCATTTGAGCATGGAACAGAAGTTTTCTTCAGTTAAAACACTATTAGCAACGTTTTGAGATGCATCATGACCAAATCCTGAACAGGAGTAAATATATAATCGAAACTCATAAGCAAAATATTTTCCAAACTAACTTCCGTAATGACATGTAAACATGCACCCAACTAAGATTATATAATAAAATCACAATGAATCGATATTTGTGAATGATTATTTATAAAATGCTTGTCTAATATGTGTTCTTCAAGAACATAACAAAATCAAACGCATTCTGAAAAATATTTTTTTCTGTTTCGTTTTCCATCAGTTGGTCCAATTTCAGTAGAATGACTATATACCGGGGTTTACTTCAAATCTATTGAAAATACATAACATTGAAAAAATGAGAGGCCCAAGTGAGGATATATATTAAAATGTTAGGTTATAAAATTACCATAACTATTATATTAGAATTTCCTGGTTTTTAATTTCCGATAAAAATTAAATACATGTTTATTATATACTGAATATTACATGTCAAAATCTGTATCACATGCCGTATCAACCCGAGAACCCTATATCACCCCAAGGGCCACCGAGCCGAGGGGTGATATAGATCGAGGGTTGATACGGCTTGTGATACAGATTTTGACATGTAATGTGCATTATATCATATATTTCAACCATGCCTTTGATAATACATGTATTTTATGAAAATATTGATTTTTTTTTTATTTGGAAAAAAACTTTAAAATTTTGAAATTTTTTGAACTTTGAAATTTTTTTTATGAAAATTTTGACATTTTATGAAAACACTGAATTTTTGTGAGAATTTTAAATTTTGAAAATTTTCAATTTTTTAATCTTTTTAATTTTTTTTTTAATTTAGAATTTTTTTTAATTTTGAAATTATTTGAAATTTTGAATTTTTTTTGGGTATGCGATATAATCAAATGATATAGGCTTGGGACAATCATTGATAATGCATATACAAAACACCTGTATTTTAATCTAAATATACGATATAAGGTAATAAGCTCGCAAAGCGAGCTATTTATGGTATAAGCATGGTAAAATTAAATCAATAAAGGAATAACATCCATACATTACACTATGAATAAGAATAAGAATAAGAATTTTATTTCCTAATCATAGGGCCCAAAATGGGCATATTAATCAACAACATGAAGATCATTCATACATCAACATTTACAATCATTCACACTAATTTTAATCATTATTTGGAGACAACACAAGGAAAACNAAGAGAAATAATACGGAGGAAAGAGTCAGTCAGCCACAAAGAGGATACTATTTATGAATATATTTATTATATTAAAAATCATTAAAAATAATTATAGTCTTCTTTACTCTAAATAATCTTCTTTTCTTTTCTTGATAAAAAGTTTTTATCTAAATACTCAATAAATGTAGACAAAAAAACAGGATCATCATTTGACATCATCCAAATAAAAAGGTTTGGATGATCTAGACTATGCCTATGAAAAGTTTCAACACATCCGGGTGATCCATATACACTATGGCTATGAAAAACCTTCAACACATCCGGGTATTGTATTGTACCAGTTTTCGAGACGCATCGAGAACTTATAAAAGATACGGTGTACGAAAGGTATCGAAGAGCGAAATACCGGTCTCGTTTCGTCCCCTGGCTCGTACCTAACTCGAATAATTCAAGCCCTTTCCGTCTCCGATTCTCTCCGCCTTCTGAGGTTAATGTAGCGACCAGCGGGAGCGTAATATAACGACTGGATTATTCGGGTTAGCTCGTACCTAGATTGAGACAGGCAATTGTCAGTCAGGTATTTCGCTGTATATTGTTTGCTTGTGAAATAAACATTAAATTTAATTCAACGTTCTTCTTCTTTGACGAAAACATACAAATTATTTGTTTAAAATGAATATTTATAGAATTTTGTCTGTAAATTGAAACCGATAATTATCGAATCCTACACGGAAAGTAACGAGTCGCAAAAAATAACACGATTGCGCAACCCTATCGTCTGCTCTGGATTATTCCTAAAGCAAACAGAAGCTGATATATTTATATTCGCTCAATCGCATCAGGTATTGATAAAATACAAAATTGCCCAAAATGTCTCAAAGAAAAACACTTTCAAAAGTTCCGCTGACCCCCCAATTTACAACAAATGGTCTTTCATAGTCATACGCAGATGTGGTTAAATTTTATGTCTAACTTAAATGTCGATGGGCATCATTCATATTCTACAACTACAAGTATACAAAGTGTTGAGGAAAACTGTACTCATGATCATTCATATGTAAAAAAATTATCTGTAACTAAAATTCCTGTTATTGATCACTCCAACTCCTCCAAGGGTGATCATAGCTATGCAGATCTGTGACTGTGGTTAATTTTGCTGGGGATAAAATTAAAAAACATCAAAATGAGCAAGTTGGTGACCATTCCTATGCATGCACTCACTCCACTGTGGAGGAAAGTGGTGTTCTTCAAAATAAAAATAATGAAAAATCAATTATCCCCAATCCTCATAATTTTTCCATGATTGTCAATTTTTAGGATTTATTTTTAGCTGAAATACATAGGAAAATCAAAGTCAAATTTTATTTTATTTGTTGTGTTTAAATTATGTACAAATAAAAATCACTCAGTCATAACAACATAAATAACCAATCAAAATACAGACAATTCCGAATGTTTTGGGGTAAAAATTGCAAAAATCTATCCAGAAATGACTTCACAATAATTTTTTGAAAAAAATATGGTTTTGGTTGATATATAGTTGGTTTTTTTTTACATTTCCCAATACTTTTTGACAGATGACTGTATGGGATCATTCCTATTCTACAACTACAAGTATACAAAGTGTTGACGAAAACTGTACTCGGTATCATTCATATGTAAAAAATACATCTGTAACTAAAATTCCTGTAATTGATCACTCCGAGGGTGATCATAGCAATGCAGATGTGGTTAATTTGGGGATAAACATCAAAATAAGCATGTTGGGGACCATTCCTATGCATGCACTGTGGAGGAAAGTGGTGCTATTCATAATAAAAATAATGAAAAATCAATTGTCCTCAATCCTCAAATTGAACAAGGTGATCAACAGGATTGTGTGATTGAAGATGGTGTTTTTCATGATAACTTGTCAAAAAATTCAATGGCTTTCATTGCCCATGGCATATCCCAGGTGATTTTAATTCAGTTAATAAAACGATCAAAATACCAACAATCCCTTCAGTAGTTTTGGATACTGACAAAACTAACGATAAACATGTCACCCAAACTCATCCAATTGAAACAACTGCTGATCAAAATTGTGTTCAACAGTTGTTATTAGCTGATATAAAAAATGTGCCGTCTCAATTAATATCATTCTCTATCTAGAGTTGTCGTTCCTGCTACGCTACACAACATCTCTGTCAATGTAGGATTAAATAGTGTCCGCCGTGAAATATTGTCCTCTGTTACAATTGTTTTTTATGATAAAGTCTGAGGACGGAATAAAGTGCAGAGGTGACTTCTTTGTCTGTTGGGGATTTTTTGTTTGAAAAAGATACAATCGGACACATTTTCACAGGACAATATTATGGCTTACACAAACACTCATTTTACAAGATTTTTGTAAAATTAGAAACAGTAAAAAAATGTTCTTAAAATTGTTTTAATTATTGTAAATATCAATAAAGATGAAAATAAATCACTCATTTCAAATCAATTCTCTTAAAAATGATTTGTGATTGTCTTTAACTTTTTAATTTTTACCTCCGCAAAATAGTTCTCCAAGAAGTAAAGGGGGGGGGGGGGGG
>MJUT01039656.1:178241-191463 GCA_002080005.1 Gigantidas platifrons
GTATTCTGCAGGACAAACAGTTCCATCTACAGCTCAAATCAGAGCAGAAGAAAATAATACAAAATATGTTGGATAGAAAAGATTCATTTGGCAGTGTTATCCGCGGGCTTCGGAAAGAGCATGTCTTACGTTTCCCCTTATTTTGGACAAGGTCAGATCATATATGCAAATCATTTCCCATGATACATTGCGGTAATAGTAGTTCTCTCGAAGTCACGTGACAAATATTTCAAAATGTCAGTGTTCAAAATGACGAAATCATATGGTCTGGGGAAATTGTGCTGTAATGGAGTGTAACACCAATTTCTGAGGGTACATGGTTATGAATTAATAGAAAAATGATTGGTGAAGCGATTTATATAAGGGTGTTGGATAGAAAATAAAATCTGATAGTCACAAAACGTGGAAATGTGCCTCTCTCGAGTGTGAGAGGAAAATCCGCTGTTTTGTTTATGGCAAGCGCTCTGACGTTCAACGACAACAGCAAGTTCTAAATAGTCGTCGAACGGCAGAGGAATCTCGGACTAGCTGCCAGTGAGTGTAACAACAGAAAGTATTATTATGAAAAACATTATTAACATCACGTGATTATAACATACCTGAGAGTCCTACATATACAACATATGTCAGTGAGTGTAGCAAAGGAAAGTACAATAGTGAACAACATCATTAACATCACGTGGTTATAACGCACCTGACAGTCATACATATACAATAGCTGCCAGTGAGTGTAACAAAGGAAAGTACAATTATGAAAAACATCATTAAAATCACGTGATTATAACCTACCTGACAGTACTACATATACAACAGCTGCCAGTGAGTGTAACAACAGAAAGTATTATTATGAAAAACATTATTAACATCACGTGATTATAACATACCTTATTTCTAAAATAACAAGACACCAACAAAGAAAAAAGTATACAGTGAAAATTGCGCACATTTAAACAGACACCAAACCATCAGAAAGCCCACTAAGAAAAGAAGAAAAAAATCCAAGAGAAAAATTATTCGCTTTAATAAAGACATCGCATTAATTTCTGAATTTACAGTATTTGCTTACTGAAAGATACAAACAAACAGAAAAAAAACAAACAAAAACACACACACACACACAAAACGTGAAATTTACCCCCCCCCCCAAGTTAAACACCGGAATACAACTGAAATATCGCGCGATCAACAAATAAAAATTCATGAATGTCCGTTTTTTCTTGTATTCGTCATTTCTAATGGATATCCTTTTTTAAATATGCCCTGGAGTTCGGCATATTGTTATTACATTTTTTTCAGTGTTGTTATTTCACCTCGGGCTGACAAAAGTAAAACGTGTCAACATTTTCCTCACATTGTGCATTTACCGGACTCTTTTTATACGACAGTTAGACTCGTCATAGAAAATAAATTTCACCCCCCAAAAATAACAAAATTTTCAAACGCACCCAAAAAAAATGCCTGTTGAAAAAATGAACCCCAAAAAATAACTCCGCATCCAATTTCTGGTGCCAAATTTTGGTTTTAAATAAGCAAAAAATATGTCAAAATATGCATTTTTATCAAAGTTACCTCATAAAAGTACCAATATTTCGGGTTACCCCCCCAAACAGCAACATTTTGTACACCCAAGAAACAGTAAATCCGAAAATGTTGACCCTAAAGGTACAAGAAAATTGGCCGACTCGAACTGTACCGTACATCAGGCTGTTGTACTAGATATACAGTACTACAACTTTAACTTGTAGTACGGAAATACATCCTACAACTATAACTGAGAGTCTTACATATACAACATATGTCAGTGAGTGTAGCAAAAGAAAGTACAATAGTGAACAACATCATTAACATCACGTGGTTATAACGCACCTGATAGTCATACATATACACAGCTGTCAGTGAGTGTAGCAAAGGAAAGTACAATTATGAAAAACATCATTAACATCGCGTGATTATAACCTACCTGACAGTACTACATATACAACAGCTGCCATTGAGTGTAACAACATAAAGTACAATAATAAAAATCATCATTAACATCACGTGATTATAACGTGTCTCACAGTCATATATATACAACAGCTGCCAGTGAGTGTAACTACAGAAAGTACAATAATGAAAAAACATCATTAACATCACGTGGTTATAACGCACCTGATAGTCATATATATACAACAGCTGCCAGTGAGTGTTACTACAGAAAGTATTATTATGAAAGACATTATTAACATCACGTGATCATAACATACCTGACAGTACTACATATACAACAGCTGCCAGTGAGTGCAACAACAGAAAGTATTATTATGAAAGACATTATTAACATCACGTGATCATAACATACCTGAGAGTCCTACATATACAACATAATTATGTCAGTGAGTGTAGCAAAAGAAAGTACAATAGTGAACAACATCATTAACATCACGTGGTTATAACGCACCTGATAGTCATACATATACACAGCTGTCAGTGAGTGTAGCAAAGGAAAGCACAATTATGAAAAACATCATTAACATCACGTGATTATAACGTACCTGACAGTACTACATATACAACAGCTGCCAGTGAGTGTAACAACATAAAGTACAATAATAAAAAAACATCATTAACATCACGTGGTTATAACCTACCTGACAGTACTACATATACAACAGCTGCCAGTGAGTGTAACTACAGAAAGTACAATAATGAAAAAACATCATTAACATCAAGTGGTTATAACCTACCTGACAGTACTACATATACAACAGCTGCCAGTGAGTGTAACTACAGAAAGTACACTAATGAAAAAACATCATTAACATCACGTGGTTATAACCTACCTGACAGTACTACATATACAACAGCTGCCAGTGAGTGTAACTACAGAAAGCACAATAATGAAAAAACATCATTAACATCACGTGGTTATAACCTACCTGACAGTACTACATATACAACAGCTGCCAGTGAGTGTAACTACAGAAAGTACAATAATGAAAAAAAATCATTAACATCACGTGGTTATAACCTACCTGAGAGTACTACATATACAACAGCTGCCAGTGAGTGTAACTACAGAAAGTACACTAATGAAAAAACATCATTAACATCACGTGGTTATAACCTACCTGACAGTACTACATATGCAACATCTGCCAGTGAGTGTAACTACATAAAGTACAATAATAAAAATCATCATTAACATCACGTGATTATAACGTGTCTCACAGTCATATATATACAACAGCTGCCAGTGAGTGTAACCACAGAAAGTACAATAATGAAAAAACATCATTAACATCACGTGGTTATAACGTGTCTCACAGTCATATATATACAACAGCTGCCAGTGAGTGTAACTACAGAAAGTACAATAATGAAAAAACATCATTAACATCACGTGGTTATAACGTACCTGACAGTACTACATATACAACAGCTGCCAGTGAGTGTAACTACATAAAGTACAATAATAAAAATCATCATTAACATCACGTGATTATAACGTGTCTCACAGTCATATATATACAACAGCTGCCAGTGAGTGTAACCACAGAAAGTACAATAATGAAAAAACATCATTAACATCACGTGATCATAACGTGTCTCACAGTCATATATATACAACAGCTGCCATTGAGTGTAACTACAGAAAGTACAATAATGAAAAAACATCATTAACATCACGTGGTTATAACGCACCTGATAGTCATATATATATACAACAGCTGCCAGTGAGTGTAACTACAGAAAGTATTATTATGAAAGACATTATTAACATCACGTGGTTATAACGTACCTGACAGTACTACATATACAACAGCTGCCAGTGAGTGTAACTACAGAAAGTACAATAATGAAAAAACATCATTAACATCACGTGGTTATAACGTGTCTTACAGTCATATATATACAACAGCTGCCAGTGAGTGCAACAACAGTATGTATTTCATGACTGCATCTATATATATAAAAAGCCAAGTTTTTATTCAGACATCTGCCCATGAGAGACAGATATTACAGTTGATACCTGATGTTATAATGATTCCATCTTATACATAAATCTTTTAATCAGTAATGGGTCGACCATTTAACTTTCAAGGGGTTGCCTTTTTGCTCGGGAGTCAAAAACTTTTTCACGCAATACATAAATCAGATTATCAAATTTTATGTCAAGTATTTTTTATATGGAATGCAGCTGAAAACTACCACTAAATGCCCACTCCTAAAAGGGGCCGTCGTGGCCATGATTGTATGGTAGTTGGATTTACAACTACCTATGCAATCAGTGCCTATCGCCACTGATGCTGTGATTTCGAATCTCTACCAGGGCGAAGTGTACAACAATATGTAATAAAGTTTGTCAGTGACTTGCGACAGGTCAGTGGTTTTCTCTGGGTCCTCTCATTTCCTCTACAAATTAAACTGACCGCCACGTTATAACTTAAATATTGTTGAAAGTGGCGTTAAACACCATCAAGCAAACAAACCAAGCAAACCTAAAAGTTAAACATCCTAAGTTTCTCTAATTGTAATTGATAATAAATTGCAATATTTTTGTGATTTATCATCATTCTAGTGATTATGGAGGAAAGCTCTCATTTTGATTCTCGTCCGACACTCTTCCGTTGCTGTTTTTTCCTGAATAATGAGGATTTATAAGGAACTACTATTGGTTGGTTGTCAATGTTACAAATACAAATAAACAAAATGGTGACTATTTCGTTATCATGACATAGAGTGAAGACCAACTTTGTGTACGGAATAGACAGGTTTTCGGTTAATACAGGTTTAATTAACAAATACTTCTTACAATGGGACTTAATTTAAGTTCGATTTATACAAGATTTCGTTTTATTCAGTGTTTGATTTAGACAGGTTTGACTGAGGTTGTAATAATGGCTTATTTGTACTAGACCAAACACACCGAGTGAGGTTCTCTATAATAATGACAAGCTTCACTGAGATTGTAATCATGCCTGATTTGTACTAGGCCAAACACACTGAGTTAGGTTCTCTATAATAATGCCTGATTTGTACTAGACCAAACATACTGAGTTAGGTTCTCTATAATAATGACAAGCTTCACTGAGATTGTAATCGTGCCTGATTTGTACCAGGCCAAACACACTGAGTTAGGTTCTCTATAATAATGCCTGATTTGTACTAACCAAACACATTGAGTTAGGTTCTCTATAATAATGTCTGATTTGTACTAGACTAAACATACTGAGTTAGGTTCTCTATAATAATGCCTGATTTGTACTAGACCAAACACACTGAGTTAGGTTCTCTATAATAATGCCTGATTTGTACTAGACCAAACACACTGAGTTAGGTTCTCTATAATAATGCCTGATTTGTACTAGACCAATGACTAGGAATGCAACAAATCAAAATGGTATGATACCAGTGCGATATTATGGTGCACCGAAATCATTAAGCTGCATTTTATACAAACAATATGAATTAATTAGCTGACCAAATACAGTCCACATATGCACAATGCAAAATATTTATCTATTTGTTTGTTTATTTGTGTTATTGACAATCATGTACTTTATCCTATGATTTAATCACAATTTAAAGTTTAGTTATACCAGGGTTTTTTATGACAACACCCATGCAGTGTTATTTCCAAGTTCAACGTAACAAAAACATTTACAAAATGTATATATTCATAGATAAAAAGGCAAATACTATCAAAAGTTTCATATTTTTTTTTATAATAATCTTAAAATTATTTGATTAATACTAGGTTTCAATAATGTTTCTGTCGCGCGTTCGGATTACTAATACCGGAAGTGAGCCATTATTCCTGGTTTTGTATCAATATGACGGTATGATGTTTTCCCATCTTGTTATTATTCAAATTTTCAAAGATAAACTGGACTGTGAATGGTGTTGTTATGGATAATGTCTTCAGTTTTCTTCTATTTTGTCTTACCTGCTGAAAAAATGAGTTTTAAGTCGCCATTTTTGTTTTCAAATATACGCGTTTGCCATATTTAGATAAAATTTTATCTAATAGATTATTTGTCTGAGATAAAGTTTGTTATATCAATGACGAATTTGTATGATACGATCCTTAGTGATAGAAAAATGTATTCTACTTGTTTATCGATAGTCACATTTGTTGCAAGCGATTCGTGTAATGGTCTGATGTGCAATTGAAGAAATTATTTGGCTTTCCATTTTTTTTTTTTTTTTTTTTTTTTGAAGAGTACCTGATGAAGTTATTCGAGAAACGCGTCGTGCGCACTAAATTTGATATCTACGTTTTATTCCTTTTTATTGTTTTTTATATACATTTGAGTTTGTTTTATCACGTCTTGGTATATACGTATTTTCCACCTTTCTTGTAAATACTTCAATGTTATAGAGACTGACTGATTTGCACATGAATGGCTGTTAACAGTTTGTATGGAAATGTTCCTATTATATACGTGTGGCGGAAAGGCTAAACTCCAGAGTTACCGCCCTTGAACAAAGTGCAGTTTTGTTAAAATTGTGCATCTGAATGAACGAACCCGGAGAAAAGTGTTCAGTATACTTTTGGTAGGCAGTTCGGGGGAAAAAATGTCTAGTGCAACTGCCCACCGATACCATCTCCGGTTACAATGAACATTATCTACCCCATTTTTACAGCCAAAGCCACACTTTGTTTCGATTTATTTCTATTCAAATGAAAATAGCAATAAATAAATATCTATTCTTTAAACAATGATATATCGTTTTTACAAATAAATGTTTTATTTACTCACTATACGTTGTAACATCAATACATTCTTTTCCTTTGATCTTTTTATGGTTTATATACCAGAATGTAAGCTACAGCTAAGAACTTTAAATCTAGGCTGTAGTTTTATTACTCACAGGGAGCAGTGCAATAATCAACGACCTAGATGTGATATGTATTTCAAGTATCATCGCATGCACATACACAATAAAATGCTTTCTTTTTATAAAAGGTAAGAACAAATTATGGACATATTATTTACTCTGGAAAGCTTGTCATACAAACTGTGCAAACTGAATACAATTGGGTTCACTCTAGATCTGTACATGTAAAAGTTAGAAGTCCATTTTTGTAATAAAATAAAATAACAATTATTGGAAATCGCACTAAATCAGACATGGCATTTGCAGACGTACGGTATATGGTTCGGTCTATATTTGACAACTGTGTTGTCCGTATATTATATTGACCGTTACAGATGTAGATTATAGCAGAAATTGTGTGTATCTGCTTCTATATCAGCTTTGTCTTTTCTGGATTATTTTATAATATGGCACTTTGGTTAATATGCAGTCTCTAATGCATGAATATGATGGCATCTTTCTGTTGTATTTGCAGCCCCTGCCCTCCCACTTTTTTGTGCTTTCTAAGACAGTTGAGATTTTTTTCTATATTGCATATCCTAGTTTAGTTTAATGCCGTCTTTGGATCAACCAAATGTGAGTAGCCTTTCATATATAGTTTGGCTTCAATGTATAGACGACCATTTATCAAATGACCATTCATATGAGTTTGGATTCAATCAACTTACAAGTTTGTAATTTTAAGAAATATTTTTTGATTGGGTGCTTTGTCATGGCTATGAAGTAATTATACAACAAAAGAACATACATTTTGTAGCAGATCGTCCAAGAAGTATAGGAGAATGTCCGAGTAACTCTCCATATATTAAAAATAATGGAGCCGAGGCTAATCTCATTTTTATTAAGTTGGCCGTTTTAAGGGCCAAACCTTTTTGTCTTAGGTAATACTAGTAGTTTTTTGGGAGTGCCTATATTTTTCATGTGACTGGAATTTTGTATTTTAAGATTATACATTGTTATCAAGTACATTTTGATGTTATTAAGACACTCCCTTACATTCTAAGTTTTGTTTTGTAATTTTCCATAGTTATGTATTTTCGTCATTTAATAAATGACATTTACTGGAAACTTTGTTTATTTATATCTTGCCAAAAACAGAGCGAATTTGATGCTGCTTGTTGCATTATTGTTATATATACATGTAGTATGCTATTGGCCTTAACGGAAGGAAACCAGTCTATTGAATCATTTCGGGGCTCACCTAGTTACGTGTAACATAAGCCTTCTCATATACTTCCCTGTCCAGTTTCAGAGTCGAATTCGGATTAGTGAGGTACAACATAAATTAATTTTATTAATTATTAATCTTCCATTCTGTATTGTAACTGCTGATATAATTATGAATGTATATTTGTCATTGCCCCTTAATTGGAATACAAAATATTGTATTGTAACAAAAAAGTTTGTGTATAGTATCTAAAGTTCAAAGAGAACAATAACTCTCCATTCCTTAAAGGTAATGGAGAGTTTTGACAATAGATTTACAGGGGCGGATCCAGGATTTCTAGTTAGGGGGGCGCACTTAAAAAAATGTCGCCGAGCGGAGCGAGGCGCGAAAATTTTTGGGGTATTTCGTGTGAAAAATCACGATTTTACGCAAAAAAATCATATTTTTTCCAATTTTAGGAGGGGGGGGGGCGCCGGGTCCGCCCCTGATTTACATAACAGGTGGATTATAAGAATTTTTAAATACTTCTGAATCTGGATTATACTAGCAAGGTCTCCGCATACTAAAGTCTTGTAAGAATTAGCCAGCGGGCTAATGTCACGCTAAACATTGCACCACCGATGCGGTTCCATAGGGTAAAAAACATTCTGACAAATTGATGATATTTGATATTTTGGTGATAAATCTCTTCTGTTATATTAATAATAACCGGACTTAATGTTATCCGGAATTTGCTCTACCACTCATATCTTATTCAACATTTCTATAATATACTCTCCAAAAAAAGAAACGCAACATGTGAAAAAATATAATTTACTTCAAATTTTCAACATCATTTTAAATACAGAAATAAGCATTACATTACACTTATATTTGGCTCACTGGTTGTCCAGACTTTAAAGTTCATTAAAATGGCAAACTTTATCACATTAAAGTCCATAGCGTTCAGATTACGTCACTTCAAAGTCAATATATGTTTTTTTCCCATGTTGCGTTTTTTTGGTTTTTTGGAGAGTATATTTAGTTGTGTCAGATAAAGTTTAAAACTTCTGTTCCATATATAGGGTTCTATAATAAACATTGTCCTGCAGTGTCAGCCACCTTGTATTTCTGATAGACATGAAAAAGGATATTGTTTGTAGACAACAATAAAAGAAAATTTCAGCCAAGTTTTCTTTCAAATAGATTAGTGTTTCCAGAGCTGAGGCTCTTCAGAGCCTGTAATTTTCCATAGGCTATGAACAAAACAAAATCTCTTCAGATTATTTTACTGCCATTTTTCTATCCACTGAAAGAAAAATCTCACAGAAAAACCCGAAATATATAACAATATGTTAAGATACTCATTGCCATTTAGCTACAGTTAAAATTTGTGCTCATTTAAAACAGCTGTCATCTGGGATATCCAATCCATATATTACATAAATGTTGAAAGGGATCATCCAATGATCACTCATATTTAGGTCATGTTGAAAGGGATCATCCAATGATCACTCGCATTTAGGTCACGTTGAAAGGGATCATCCAATGATCACTCATATATATAGGTCATGTTGAAAGGGATCATCCAATCATCACTCATATTTAGGTCATGTTGAAAGGGATCATCCAATGATCACTCACATTTAGGTCATGTTGAAAGGGATCATCCAATGATCACTCATATTTAGGTCATGTTGAAAGGGATCACCCAATGATCCCTCATATTTAGGTCATGTTGAAAGGGATCATCCAATGATCACTCATATTCAGGTCATGTTGAAAGTGATCATCCAATGATCACTCATATTCAGGTCATGTTGAAAGGGATCATCCAATGATCACTCATATTCAGGTCATGTTGAAAGGGGTCATCAAATGATCACTCATATTCAGGTCATGTTGAAAGGGATCATCCAATGATCACTCATATTCAGGTCATGTTGAAAGGGATCATCCAATGATCACTCATATTTACGTCATGTTGAAAGGGATCATTCAATGATCACTCATATTTAGGTCATGTTCAATTAATTTGTAGTTTACCAGAAAAAGCTTAATTATGTCCGCTTTGTACTAGACTAACATGCTTAATTGTTAGCTCACTGAAACAACAGTTCATGGGTAGACATGTCACTCCTCTCCAACACATTATCCTTATTCCAAACCAACCAGTTTTTTTTCTTACTCTGTGATTAGCAGAGAAACAATAAATACCAATCTTATAGTCTTCCACACTCGAGGGGAGGATGCTAAAAAGAAACAACAAATACCAATCTTATAGTCTTCCACACTCGAGGGGAGCGTGCTAAAAACAAACAATAAATACCAATCTTACAGTCTTCCACACTAGAGGGGAGCATGCTAAAAAGAAACAACAAATACCAATCTTATAGTCTTCCACACTCGAGCCCGAGTGGAGCATGCTAAAAAGAAACAACAAATACCAATCTTAGAGTCTTCCACACTCGAGCCCGAGGGGAGCATGCTAAAAAGAAGTAACAAATACCAATCTTATAGTCTTCCACACTCGAGGGGAGCGTGCTAAAAAGAAACAACAAATACCAATCTTATAGTCTTCCACACTCGAGCCCGAGGGGAGCATGCTAAAAAGAAATAATAAATACCAATCTTATAGTCTTCCTCACTGGAGGGGAGCATGCTAAAAAGAAACAACAAATACCAATCTTATAGTCTTCCACACTCGAGGGGAGCATGCTAAAAAGAAACAACAAATACCAATCTTATAGTCTTCCACACTCGAGGGGAGCATGCTAAAAATTACTCCACTAATGTGGTTAAAATATGCACATACTAATCACAAAACATCAATAATATAGAAATATGATTTTTTTTTTCTATTTAATTTTTAATTTTAATCTGACAAAATTCAATAAATACCACTTTAAATTAACAAAATGATTTGTACAACATGCAGAGTTTACATCTGTATTACTCTCTTGATTTTACAAGGACCTTCATAGCCCAGGTTGTATGGTGGTTAGATAAGGTGTACTTGATACAACCTTTATATAAGGTGTACTTGATACAACCTTTATATAAGGTGTACTTGATACCTTTATATAAGGTGTACTTGATACCTTTATATAAGGTGTACATGATACAACCTTTATATAAGGTGTACTTGATACAACCTTTATATAAGGTGTGCTTGATACAACCTTTATATAAGGTGTACTTGATACAACCTTTACATAAGGTGTACTTGATACAACTTTATATAAGGTGTACTTAATACAACCTTTATTTAAGGTGTACTTGATACAACCTTTATATAAGGTGTACTTGATATCTTATTATAAGGTGTACTTGATACAACTTTATATAAGGTGTACTTAATACAACCTTTATTTAAGGTGTACTTGATACAACCTTTATATAAGGTGTACTTGATATCTTAATATAAGGTGTACTTGATACAACTTTATATAAGGTGTATTTGATACAACCTTTATATAAGGTGTACTTGATACAACCTTTATGTGAACAAGTTTTTCAGTATCTTCAGACAGATAGGTGGTTTTATGATGATACTCAGGAATCACAATAAAAAAAACTTTCGAGTAGGAGATTTATACTCATACTCCAAAATTATCCAATCAGAATGCTTAAAATATTTGCTGCAGTGTTCCGATTGACTGTTTTTTGAGTACAAGTACAAAAATCGTTCTCAGAAGTTTTATGACCGGAAGGTCAGATTTCCTCCACCAATATAACTAACCGTTTAACCCAATATATTGTTTGAAGTGGTATCAACCAATCATAACCTTGATCATATCCTAAACATGTACAACATGTATCTACTGGACATACAAATTATTGTACAAAAACAATCACGGCTCCTTGTGTTAAAAAATATTACATAAATCTACTGAATTTAACCATTTTTAGATAATTACATGATTCAAACATAGACAGGTGGAATTGGAAGAATTAAATGTAAGAAATTGAAATAAGAATTTTTTTTTGAAAATTTTAGTTTAAATGCTGGGCAAGATATTTTGATAAGAGGTAAAAATTTTTATCCTTTCAAATTTCCATCCACAAACAGATTCTGATGAAATGGACTCTTTGTCTGATAAACTGGTTTCAATATGTCGCTAACAGAAAGGGGGGTTGGGGAGACATAATGAATATATGTCTGACTTTTCAAATAATTTTATTTACAATTTACCTTCCACTTGATCCCTATAAATTGTACCATACACCAGCATGGGGTTCAGTAGTAAACTATTCAAAATGAAACAATAATTTATGTGCCATGTTGCATCATATTTTTACTTAAGTACAGTCAAACATGTCCATGCCATCACCTCTATTAAGCAGTCACCTTTCTTAAAAGGTCACCATTTTCTTGTCCTGTCATAGAAAATTTCATATGAATTGAATTTCTTTTGAGAGGTCACCTGTCTTAAAAGACCAAATTTTCTTTGTCTCAAAGATGACCTTGTAATACAAGTTAGACAGTACTTTAACAATCAAGCTGAGTAATACTCTTTACAGACACAAGATACAGACAGCTACAGTGAATAAACAACATAAACAAAATATACAATACACAGATTGTTTACACAACATAAATACAAAACAATTATTTTCTTAGATGTTCAACCTCACAAATGTCAAATTATAAAAGAAAATTCTGTCAGTAGCATGATAAATTCATTGAAATGAACATTCTAAATATACTCTGATGTTAAGCTTTAAACATATGTTATTCACAACATATGAATGGGATTAGTGCCTATAAAAGCTCTCTCCTGATGTTTATTTATTTTATAATGAATTCAAGCAGTTAGTTTAAAGTCTTAACATAATTTATCAATATAATAAGTAGATATTATATCCACAAAAACATTTCCTGTAAAAGCACTTGTTTTCTAAAGTACTGGGGTTGTGAGGGATTACTCAAGGTAAAATTGGGTTGTGCTGCTGGAGTTTGAAAAACACTTTTCATATAGCATGGAAACCATAACCCCCCTTTTTTTTCATGTCTAAATTGTATCTGTTCCATGATAATTATAAATATCCAACAGATAATCATTTATTGTATCTTTAATACAACACAATCAAAATAAAAAAAATATAGAAAATATAGAGTCCTAGCCACAACTTTAAATTGATACTGCATTGTGAATTTTACAGTATTCTTTAAAGGGAGGCAACTCTTGTCATAACATTATTAATAGA
>MJUT01039656.1:203234-213499 GCA_002080005.1 Gigantidas platifrons
TTCACCTGACAAAGTAGAAAAAAATGTGTTAAGTTACCATCTGGACTATCTGGGCCTGGCCAATATCTAACTGCTTTCACCTGACAAAGTAGAAAAAAATCAAGAAAGCATCAGAGATGCAACAGCCGAGTTGCAAGTCAAAATCATTTGGTCTTGTTTTATAAATAAGTAAGAAACTAAAGAATAAACAAGTCAACTCAGCAATAAAAAAACTTCCAGTAGGGGGTGGGGATGACCCCGGGCCTCAACTCTTGAGGCATTTAATTTGTCTATTCACCCTGATCATAAATATATATGGTTTAGTGGAGGGGGTGATCTCAACCATTAAAAAGTTCACTTCAGGTAGGGGGTGGGGTATGACCCCCTAGGGGCCTGAGTTATAAGGCATTTAATTTGCCTAGTCACCCTGATCATAAATATATATGGTTTAGGGGTGGAGATCTCAACCATTAAAAAGTTCACTTCAGGTAGGGGGTGTGGTATGACCCCGGGGTCTGAGCTATAATGCATTTAATTTGCCTAGTCACCCTGATAATAAATATATATGGTTTAGGGAGGGGATCTTGGTCACATTTTTTTATACAGATTCTCCAGCGGGGTGGGGCTGAGCCCTGGGGATAAAAAATGTTGAATGCACAACTTCACATTGGCATCTCCACCCATATCAAATATTAAGTTTCTATCTTTTGTAGTTTCAGAGAAATATGTAATTCTCAAAATATGTACTTTTTCTATAAAAAAACCATGATTTTCCAAGAAAAAAACAATAGATTAATCTGAATTTCGAACTCGCTCTAAATAATAGTGTAATAATGCTTCCTACCAAAAATTATGTTGATCGGCCAAAAACTAAGAGCGCTGTCGCATTAACGAAGATAGGCTAACATACGCCCGCCCACCTTTCGCCAAAACATAAGCCGAATGCAATTTCGTTGCAACTCGGCTAAAAATGTGTTAAGTTATCATCTGGACCTGGCCAATATCTAACTGCCTTCACCTAACTGAGTGAGTAACAAAGTAGAAAAAAATGTGTTGGTTGGAATTTGTTAAAAAATTTTGATATTTATTACAGTGGATATATTCAAACACACTGCCAAAAAAATAAGAAAATTAAACGAGCAGATCAAAGGGGTAGGTTCACGAACTACTAAAATTGGCCCCAGAACGTATGAAATATCTCTATTGGTCTTGACGATAACTAAAATAAGCATCCATAGATTGTATTATTCTTAATATGAACTTGATACCATCATCTAAGTTTATTAATGATTTAAAAAATAATACATACTATTGTCATTTGCATTTTTTGTTACCATAGAAACCGATATCTAAGCAATTATTTATGTCTAATTTTCTTATATCTGGTTCATTCCTGGCTTTCTGTGTTCTTTTTTGTTAATTTCAGTTGACTATTTAAAGTTTCTTCTCTTGTAATTCTCTCATGACCTTCGACTTATTTAACTTAAGCCCCTTAAAAATTGGTATCTGTTTTTCTTTGTTGTATTGACAAAAGGGTGGTTTCTATTTTTTCTCAATACATTTTCTTACATTACATTTCCCTGCAATTCAATCATTTTTTTTACACACAACGAAAAGCCAAAAGATTCCTTTGACAGGTTGAGGGAGATTTTTAACATCCTATGCTACTTACGAGGTTTCACACGGACGAGTTCATGACATAGTAATTATCTATGAATACATTAAATTATTCAATGGTTAGTAATTATCTATGAATACATTAAATTATTCAATGGTGATTTTCTAAGATGTAAAGGACATATACTTTGCTATAATATTCTAAAGGTAGTAAAGCACCCTAATTTCTAGTTATATTGAGGGTTTAGGTGTCAAACCAGTAATTCACCAATCAGAGCTTAGAATATATACAAAAGTAGTCCCTTTGAAGGAAAATAGTTCCTTTCGCTTTGTTGTATTGTGACAAATACTGAATGGAATGGAATAATCAAAATGGATAATTGAAGTTAAATATATAAGGATTATCTTGAGCCCAAATTTGATGCATTTAGTTGTATTTTAATACCTCCATGAAGGATTTGATGCATGACCTATAAATATTGAATTTCCCGGGGATGACCGAACTATTTTTAGAGTAGGTGTTTTCCATAGCCTGGCATTTCACTGCAAGACTTTAAACATCCCCTGATATTTTCACAGAACGTAGAGAAATCATGTACGTTTCAGAAAATATATGGTCTTAGAAAGGTTAAACTTAAGATAAAATAGCCAGGCAGGCTCGAAAAAACACAAATTTAGTAGAAAATGTTAAAGAAATTAATTATAGGTTTCACACCTATACAGACATTTAAGATTTTTTTTTTTTTTATCATTTCCGGATGGTTATTATCTTTCCTACTACTTTATCATTTGTCTAACATAGGTTAAAATATAAATTCAAATAAAATTCATGTTAACTGTACATATGATGAAGTTTTATGATTTAAAGTGCAAACAATTGTAATTTTGAAGTAATACATGTATTCCTAATACAAATAAATTAAGCCCAATATTACTGTATAAAACTTCCCTTAAATAGATGGTTTGAACTGAAAATATGGCTACTTGATTATACTTGTAGTTTTTGTATACATGTTATATAGATTAAAGGGAGGTAATTATTATTATATAGTATCATTTTTCTGATTTTTCTTTTGATGATTGTAAACAATAATTCATTTATAATTGTAGATTTTTACTTAATTTATTCAGGTCATAAACTTTCCAGATTATATACACAATCACAAATATTGTTTCAGCATATTGCAAAACCTAATGATAATGACAATGTATGAGGAGTAGATACTACGTATGTATACAGCATTAAAAAAAAAACACTATGTCTATGCATTGGGCCATGAGTTTTACCCACTTTTTTTCTCGGAATGCCCAACTGTTTTGTTTGTGTGAACTAAAACACAGATAACAATTAATTAAACACATAAACAGCCCGTAGAAATGGTAATAATTACTTTTTCAAAAATGAGAGATTATCTTCGAATTATCGTGACCTGTCATCTGCTACGGGACAACAGGTGGGGAAATTGCAATTTATGATATAATTTCAATATCCACAACTTTACTTCTTAAAGTTCTAGTCCACCAGTTCATATTGTGTCGGGTATTTTCACAAGTCAAAATGTAGTATCATGCAGAATCAGTTTCCATGACGCATGTAAACAAAAGAACTATCTGTAATGGCGAGTTCAGATTTCGGATTATTGAAGGAAATGTTTACCCGATATCGTATATATATTGGGTCGGAGATTGGATATATATTTCCAACTTACATATCTTTTAAATTTTTAAAAAGTCAATGTTAAAAACCCTCATATTTCCCAGTGAAATCAGTGAGTCCTGAACTCTTAACGCCAAATACGCACCCTCAGAAACAACCAGAAATTGATGAAATATGCCATAACTTGTCATGCAAAGGTGTGAATGGGTGGAAATTCTATAAAACACAAACAACCATGTTATGTAATACTATCATTTTAAGAAAGGCTGAGATGTGTCTTAGTAAAATATCACACATACTGTGTACAGAATACAGCAGCTAGGCTTATATCTCGAAGAAACTCGAACACGAGTCAATTCGGTTGTTTCGAATCATTTCCATTCCGTCAAAATTTTGCTATTTTCGTCTGCCAGATCACGTGATTTCGATGGAACTGCTGGTCCTGAGCTTCCGGTGTCAATGTACACAACAAAAACTCCAATCGATATGTGCCGTTTTAATGTTCGATTCTCAAGTTAAAAATATCTTAACATTTTCTGTAAAAGACAGATATCAATTAAATTATTTTATTTGTATCAAAGACTTCAACGTAGAGACAAATAATTCTTTAAAATTAAATTTGTTTTCTTTCTTTATTTGCGGCTGTCGGCATC
Source organism: Gigantidas platifrons (assembly GCA_002080005.1). Lineage (NCBI taxonomy): Eukaryota > Metazoa > Mollusca > Bivalvia > Mytilida > Modiolidae > Gigantidas > Gigantidas platifrons. Next base: position 207,141 of record MJUT01039656.1, read on the forward strand.
ATGAAAGGAAAACGATCTGCCTTTATGTATATATTTCTTATATAAGACAGATAGTGGGGTACCGAACACCAGTATTTATTCAGCGGATTCCTTGGCGTCTCATATTACAATTACTTATAATCTACCGCATCTACGACTATGATATGCTGACGTTGTCACAGTAATAGCGTAAACACCGGAAGTCGCCTGCCAATTTGTTCAGACGTCAAGACACGAAAAAGACGGAACGTGGTCGGAATTGACATGATTCGAAACAACCGAATTACACCAGTTCTTATTTCTCTGCATTGGTTACCTGTGCAGTACCGCTATCAATATAAAATTCTTATGTATGTATTCAAGGCACTTCACGGAAAGGCACCTAGATATCTTGAAGAACTCGTAACAATTTACCAACCTACACGAGCATTAAGGTCAGAGAATCAGTCATTGTTAAAGCCATCTAGCGATGCGCAGACTCGAACATATGGTGATAGACGGTTTGATACAGCGGCTGCAACACTGTGGAACAATCTGCCATATTCACTAAGGAACTTTCAATCTGTGAATTCTTTCAAAAAGGACCTTAAAACACATTTGTTCAGGCAGGCATACAGGGACTATTTATAACTTTTAGGACGCCACATTCATTTTGTGAGAACCAGCTAAATTTTAAGGGTATAATTTTATTTTGTTATGTAAAGATTTAAATTATTTTAGTAGTTTTATAACCACTTTTAAAATGTTTTTGATTTTTGTATGATGTGTATTTTATAAATTTTTTCTATTGAATTTTTAGGGTATAATATTATTCTTAGGTGAAGAGTTAATTATTTCTAGACTTTTAGATTCTTATCACTTTCCTTTAACTTTTTATTTTATATTTCTATTTATAATTTTGATTTATCGTCTCGCATGTAAGTAATCTTTTTTCTCCATCAAATTTTTAGTGTTTTAATCTTATTTTTTTTTATGCGATAGATTAAATTATTTTAGACTATTACTCTTTCAAATTTCTATGTTTTTGATCCTCTCTCGTTTTACTGGTATAATCTATTTTTTCATTATCTTTGTATCCATTGTAAATATATTTCATAATTATGCAGAGATGCAGCTAATCGTCGGCCCTGTCGGACCTAGGGGGCAGAATTTTAGAGGGTCCGGCAATGACATCTTTGTGTCAGACCTAATGACCGGCAAACATTTTTACTGCTTGGGGCTGTCAGAAATTAAATTTCTGTCAGTCCTGGTTACCTCAAAGACTCCTAAGACGAAGGATCTTTGATTATCATTAATAAAGTCAAATGTCGTAAACAAATTGGAAAAAAATTATTTTCCTTTCTGTTTCTGTTTATGCTAAATTTTGGGAACCAGTTCCCATTCCGGATTTTATTTCGTATCCCATCGGTAATCGTAAATTGTAATTTGATCATTTCCGTTATGGCTGCATGGCCAATTAAGTTTACGGAGGAGTCTAAACCTGGAAAAAAGCACCCACTACCTATCGATTTATCTACAGAGAATAAAAAAGCCAAAAGGTCGGCATATGAGATGTTGCATTGCTATCTAAATTGAATGTGGTCTCAGTCACTAACCCCCNACCCCCCCCCCCCCCTTTTTTTGGCAATATCCTTAACCTGGTTGTAGTAGTCGTTAACTGTGTCAAGACTTTAAGATGTCCCTTTAATCATACTGTATTGCAAGTGAACTATTAAAACATTTCTAAAAAAAAGTAGGTCTGGCAAAAAGTTGATAGGTCTGGCAAAACTCTCTTACTTGCAGGACCCAATGTCTGACAGGAAATTTTTTTTATCTGCAACTCTGATTATGTTGACTGTATATATTAGTGTAAAGCGCTTAGAGTAGTTTTATGATTATATAATGCACTATACAAATATGTTATTACAATAATAATACTACTGTATAAACAAAGCTTGCTTATTTTTCTTCAAACTACAAGGCCGATTTTGATAGTAAGTGAAGATGGCCCTTTTACCTGAGGTGTATGGTTACCATCTGAACTATCTGGGCCTGGCCAATATCTAACTGCCTTCACCTGACAAAGTAGAAAAAAATGTGTTAAGTTACCATCTGGACTATCTGGGCCTGGCCAATATCTAACTGCCTTCACCTGACAAAGTAGAAAAAAATGTGTTAAGTTACCATCTGGACTATCTGGGCCTGGTCAATATCTAACTACTTTCACCTAACAAAGTAGAAAAAAATGTGCTAAGTTACCCTCTGGACTATCTGCGCCTGGCCAATATCTAACTGCCTCCACCTGACAAAGTAGAAAACTAGATGTGTCGGAACAACACGAATGTCCCGGCCGTGAATATTAAGGAGGCTCACAAATGTTTCACCTTTTTTTTAATTCCCTCAGTAATAGGCTAAGAATAACAAGCAATTGTTTAAGATCTGTATCCTCAAGCCTCTTTCAATTCAAAAGATTTATTCAAGGAAACAATATTACCGTCTTTTTGTGTCTATTAAACGCTCTGGTGCATAGAACGCACCCCCTTTCCTCCCCAAAAAATCTGGGAAAATTCTAGTTCCTATCTATAGAACGCAGGAAATTCAGTAAAAAATTCACGGCAGAAATCCTCGTTCAAACGGCAAAATACTGCTTACACAGATCACGTATTTGTTAATCCATGTATTTTTGATAAATTTTAGACAGGGAAATGTTAAATTAGTTTTGTTAAAAGAGTTTAAGCCGATTATTCTACATTTTGCAAGCGAAAATTAGCTGTTTTGTGAATGCAGGAAGTTTATCGGTAATGTTTAATTTGAAAACAAGTTCAAAACGGCAATGAAAATGATACGGATGGAGCAGTTGATTTTTTTGTCGTTTTTTACGTGAATTATGGTTGTTTTAAATAATAAATATGTAGACATGTTTAATCTTTAATCAGTATTAATTCATCAAATAATGAACCGTTCATGTGATCAAAGATAGGCAAGCTTGGGTCAAGCTTAAAATAGGAAGTAATTACGATCGATTCAAATAAAGTGAAAACAATACAAAAGTAATAACATTAATTAAGACCTGATCAAAGAGATTATAATTTCTGTTGAAGTGTACTCATATTGTGCCACTGCTACAATATATTATACATGTATAATATTGACAGGTGTCCCAGTAAGTTCAATTATCTTTTCACACCTTGTTATACAATATACTGTCCTTGACCTTGTCAACTACTGAAGTGCTGTAAAAATCGATAATTCAAACAAAGGTTCAATACCCAAACACAGGTAATTTCACCCCAGGAAAAAAAAATAGATTGAAAAAAAGTTAAATATCACACCTCTGATAGCAAACATTTGACAGTGATTCCTGCATTCGTATGGACAATTAATTCCGAACAACAATACCAATGTACAAGGATTATTATTGACAAACATCGAGAATATTTACATACCTTTCAAAAAGGCAATGAAAAAGCAATAAATATAATTTTTTTACAATTTTATTTTAAATAACACATATATAATGAACACAATTAATGTTATTTGAACAATAATTCACCGATAATTGGGAATATTGCCGTCCGTGAACTCGAAGCTATGCTACCGGCAACTCTCTGCGTGACCTGAAAAAAAGTGTCTGATACTTGCTCTTATGCATAAAACGCACCCCACCTACAAATTATCATTTTAAAGCATAAGACCGCGTTCTATACGTACCTAAAAACGGTACCTGAACAAATCTTGATATGATCAGGAATCTACAACACTTGCATATGAATAAGAAGTCCTATACCTATAAAAAATTACCTTTTAATAGTCATTGAATTTTTTTCTGAATTAAAAGTGTTATGTGGTCTGAGTAATAACAACCATTGTAAATTATTGATGGAAAATGTCCTCCAGTGAAAACAAGGTCCAATGTTGATCCATAGATTGTGGAGGGGGTGGTCACACACTGTTGTAGGTCATTTGTTTTGAAATGCTGAGCTACATTTTCATTAATAGATGGAGTGATATTGCTATTAAATTAAAAAGTTAGTAACTTTCAACTTACCAAGCTGCAAATGTTTTTCTGCCAAAGATCACTCAACCCGAAATAAACCGTAACCTCAACCTCTACTTCATAATACACTAACATTTCAAAAAATCAAATCAAATATCTAAAAGCACAGTTGTATTAAGTGGGAACAACAATTTGAATACTATGTAAAATTTTAAAATCCAAAGACAGTAATTTGCCCAAAATTATTCAGTGGGAACAAAAGCTAAACTTGATCTGTAACTCATCATTGTAATTCCAAATACCAAACATCAAGTCAACATCTCAAAGCATAGTGAAATAAAGTGGTGACAACTAAATATATTTCCAGAAGAAAACAAGGGGCGTCTTATTTAAGGGTGAGACTTATGTGTGACCAAAGATCGTATAAAAATAATTAATACATATACTATGCACATTTAAAAAAAAAAAATCAATATTTTGTTCCTACCTTTCCACGTTCTATTTCTTTTGTTGTCATGACAATAGTACGACAGTTTTCCTGCCACACCATCCTCCAGAAATCTACAACAGTATTTGGTAAACAGCCTTGGGTAGCTACATAACTTTTCTTTAGGTCTAAATTATCATCTTCAGTCTGAAACATCAAACTAATTTATATAAGGCCATAACATACTTTAAATAAACAGATACACTTCTTTGCATATAAAGCCGCATCAGTGGTTTAATGGTTAGCGTGCTCGCCTCGAGTGCGGTAGATCGTGGGTTCGAGTCCCAATCGGGTCAAACCAAAGACTATAAAATTGGTATTTGCTACTTCTCCGCTAAGCATGCAGCATTAAGGAGAAAGAGCATAGGCTTGGAATCAGGTTAATGGGTCTGAGTGGGGAGACATGTCTATCTGCAGATTGCTGTTTCAGTGAGCTAGCACTAAAAAAATCCAACTAAGCATGTTGGTCTAATACAAAGCGGACCTCATCATCTCATTGAAAATTAACTTGTTCTTGCCAGGATATAGCTTAAAAATTTATCTGTTTACATTACAACATTCACTCACTCACTCCTATGTATACATTTTCAGAGCTCCAGATAATTTTTAAGTCCAAAGGGTAATTACCCCCTACTTTTGAAAATGATGGGTATTTGCATATTTCCTTTGCTTTGTTGTACTCTCTACTTCAGAAATGATTGCTTACATGTACACTTTTGTTTGACACAAGTGTTATTCAATAAATGCAGGATGCAAGTGAAATGTATTTCTCTGTTTAATTTGACACAATTGTGTCATGTTTATTAATAAAATGTTGTAAATATTTCGCTTTTTGCTCGTCGACTTCAGCAGTTTTCACAGCCGTTTTGATAATGTCATCAATGATTCCTTTTAACTATACTGTCACTAGACACAGATGAAACTGTTAGGAACTTAAGTATATAATTTTCTGGAGCGCTCTTGTGCTTAGTAGCGTGCTAAATTCATGTTCTTGCTCATTTTCAAGATTAACGTGTTCCCAAATTTACTTTCGTTTTGGTTCTTACTTATTACGTAAACCACTCCTTATAAGGAGCACCGCATTTATTTGTAATATTGACCGCGATTGGATGATTTATCGTAAACATCCAATCAGATCTCTTTTGACATCGATGCTTAGAAAGGCATACATTCGGTACCCCTCGGATGTATACGCTCTCTCCTTCGAAAAGTATAAAGGGAAGTAATTACGGGGAATTTCTCAAAGACAAAAATGTATTGTTTATTATCATTAAGAGTACAAGTACGCTCCGAATTTGGAAAGTTTGCTTACACAGCAATATGTATGCGTAATGTGTACACTCTGATCTGATAATACATGCATTTTTACTCGTTTTTATAGCGTAAAAAATGCAAATACACAGTTTATCTGGAGCTCTGTATTTTAATTCTAAAAGGTTTTTTTAAATCTGGTAAAATTTTACTCATGGAATTTAAAATGGACAAAATTTCTTGGATATTATCGAAACCTGGATATAAAATGGAAATAATATTTTTTTCCGCATTGTTTATTCGGATATAAAAATTCTCCATCATTTTCTGTCCAATATTGTTTCAAATCTTGCTTATTTTAATTTTTTAGATCAAAATGGATATGATCTACTCAGTACAAACATTCCTTTGACCATGAAAAAAAAAATCTTTTTACATTACAAAGAGGATTGTCTCAGCAACGATATAATGTGTTTGTACCCTCATATTATTTACTTGTGGATCTCCATCATATAACAGTACCCATCCTATAGAAATACAACGTAACTACTCACCGTGATTAAGTTAACATTGATATAATCAGACCCTATGACTTGTGGATCTCCATCACGTAACACTATACGAGTACAGACATACAACGTAACTACTCACCGTGATTAAGTTAGC
>MJUT01039656.1:216780-248127 GCA_002080005.1 Gigantidas platifrons
GCCATGAATATTCCAGTATACCACTAAAAGCAATGATGGAATACACATCCAGAGGTCACCACATAGTTTTAACCTAAGCAAAACAGGTTGCATCAAGATCTTATCACTATCAAATGTATCAATTTAACTATCTGCTGTAGAATTTAATGTGGGAAAAGAAATGTCATGAACATACAAACAAACTGGGACTTTGTCCTATATTTAAATTTGAAATTTGTGACTTTTTGTCCTATGTGTATTAGAATAATGATTTGTGACTTTTTGTCCTGTGACTTTCTGTCCGTTTACCAAACAAAATGCATTGTATATTTCACAGATAGGATAGTTAATTCCATGTTAATTACATTCTATTTTATCTGTAAAAAAAGAGCATTAACTGAAGTTACATGCAGTTGTTTATTTCCATTTAAAGTAGGTTCTATTTCATCAAACTATTTTACTAAAGTAATCGAAATGTAATCAAAAAGTAATCGATGATTACATCATAATTTTTACTGTAATCGATTAAATTACGATTACATGTAATCGAAAATTTTGACGATTACAGATTACTGTCGATTACTAGGGAAGATGTAATCAATTACAATCGATTACGATTACAGATTACGATTACCCCATCCCTGCTTGGGAGCATATCCATTTATTTTGTTTTGTTATTTAGGATCAATCAATAAATCATTGTTCTTCTTTCTTACAATATTATTTTTCAGATATAGGTTAGCTGATATAGTTGTCAGGAAATGAGATAAAATAGCATAATATTTCATGTTACACAGAATGTGTGATGATATCTACTTCTGTCTTAACAACAAGCTAGATATTATATCTTATCTAACATTATGTACGTTTTCCTTTGAAATTAACGAAAGTCGCCTGTCTGATACAAGATGTTGTATCACCACACTGTGGTGATAAAAGAATGGCGTGACGTTGCACAAGACGTTCTCTGCCGAACTACTTTGATATGACGTCATATCATTGGAATGTGAGACAAAACACAGTAACCAGACATTGGTGAATGAACGGGAAAAATAACGTGACGTCGTGCACAAAATGAAGTCTTCAGTGTTATTTAGTCATGGGCCTAATGAAGCATTTGTGGTAACTGATTCATGTAAAGCGACAGAAAGAAACGGTAACGTATAAGAGCTGAAGTCACAGATGTCTCCTTCGAAAACGATTAGAACGACGCTTGTTTCAGCTATTTTTTGACAATTTGGCAGTTGTTTTTGGACTTTTTATTATCGCAGGATAAACACAAGATATGTATATTGTCGCTAATTATATAATTAATTCGCACTTGCTGCGGTTTTTTAAGCTCGAACAAATAAATTTGATAATTTCTGACAATGTACGAATATTGTATATATATACCTCAAATTCATCCCAGAATCCACCTTTACTGCCCTGTCTTTTGTCTTTCTCTGTCTCAAGTTGATTAACACGTGCCCCTAATCCTGAGGCTGATATTCTTGTTGCATTAAAAGGCTGAAAATACAAGGAATATTGCATTCCCAAGTGTTTAACATATACAAAATGTTGTTCTAGCATTATTATGACGACCTTTAAGAATATAAAATCAATAGGGACCGAATCATCATGTCAAAAGATAGATCATGTCACATTACAATACAAAATGAAAGGTTATTTTTGAAACAAAAACAAATGTCTCTCCCCCTTCATTCTTCATCTTTTGAGAAAGATACCTCGTAATCTCATAATCCCATTTAAAATGTAAGAGGAAGTTTATTGCGCATAAACTTTTTGAAGAAATATTTCAAATCAAAAAGGGCAATAACTTTGAAATGGTCAAATCAAACTGTCATAATGATACACAAACCTTCTTAGGGTAATAAACAAGCAATTCTTCAACAAAATGTTATCATACTGCTAATTAAAAACTTACTGTTTTCAGATGGACTACAGTACCAGACCGTTCCACCATTGGATTTTTACGATAGTGTTCTATCAAATCTGACAAACTTTTAAACTTTTCACCACCGCCAACATCATAATTTTCTTCCTGAAAAAAAAAACATGATTCGTAGCTAAAAATTCAATAAACCTTATAAACAGTATTTTATTTAGCATATTTAATTACAAATGTGAGTAACAGAGGATCAACTTCGTTTGTACAAATCTGCTGGGGTCCATTGTTGAACTTATGATTAAGCTAATCATATGATTAGCCCTAATCACATAATTAGCTAATACAATGATTACATATGATTAGTTAATACATTGATTAAAAACAGTTCAGCAACAGAATTTAATCATTGCATGAGCTAAGGATGTGATTAGGAATTAAAAATGTAATTAGGGCTAATCATATGATTAGTTTAATCACAAGTTCAACAACGGTCCCCTGAATTTCCTCTTCTTGAATTTCCAATTGACACACTAATGTTTTAGAGGGCCATCCTACTAAAGATCCATTACATCCCATTTTGGAAAAGTTTTTTGAAATTTCAGCCAATCAGAAAGCTTACTTGACCCTATCCATGTAACATTTCTACCAAGTTTGGTTATAATCGGGTAACTCAGGTTTGTGAGACATTGACTAAAATGTTAAAAGCCAACAAACGCAGTCGCAGGTGACGAGGATGAATGCAAAGTGAATACAATAAACCTCAGATGGACATTTGGTCCAGGTGAGCTAACAAAGGTTTGTTCTTTTAAATAGCTTTGATTCCACTTACTTGCAAAGTCTAAAAAAACAGAATGAGATTTGATGCCAAAGTCAAAGAATGACCCTGGGTTGGAATCTGATATAATAAATAACCCTTCACAGAATTACACAATACTAAAATTAGAAATCTGTATTCCTTTATTGTAGTGTCTACATCAAGCCAGGAGAGTGAGCCAGTTATGTACATGTGTGTTACTGGGTGATCAATTTTGCCTGTTTTTACAATTTTGCAATTGGATTCTGGAACTGTTCTGAGAGTGTGGTATTTTATTTTATAGATTTATTATCCCCTTCTTTTTTGTCGGCCTTTCAATAAGGGACTGTGCCAGGTACTTTTACCTGCCTAACATGGTCACTAACACCTCCTGATTATAAAGAGTGTTGTACAAGATATTCATGAAAATTGTTCAAACTTTAATAAAAAAAGTATGGCCTGTGAATAGAGAAGTACTGGTATAGTTGAAAAATATTTACAGCCCTTTTATTCATTAAATATCTAAAATAGAGGCACACATGAAGGGCTTAGTCTGGTCCCCAGTCCTACTTACTGCTTCATGGAAACAGATCATGACATGTGTAGCTTTGTCATCACATCTGACTGACAAGACATAATCCCCTGGCTTACTCTGACTTTCTCTCACAAGATAACTGCCATTCTTTCCTTTCTCTATTAGCACCTTCTCTGCCTCTTTCCCTGATAAATGACCATGAAACCATCTGAAAATACAATGAAAACATATCCTGACCTATAAATCTCTAATAAAGCATAGACATCTAATTTAGTGCGCATGACACATTTCTGGTATAACCTTCATCAAGTACGCTCAAAATCGATAGATTGGAAAGTCAAATAAAGTTTTGGGAGCAACAAAACCAAAGGGCCTAAACAGGATAGCCAAGAGCGCCTAAGGTCATGACCTCTACCAGAGGCAGGAGAACCTTAGTAAAAGTAGACACTCACCTGATTATTCATGCAGTTTAGTTTCAAGCATATTTTTAGTTTTTGAGAAAAGGTTTTTTTCCCCACATTCCCATAATTAAACAATGCCCGGTTGTATCAGTGAATTTGGAATTCTGATTAACACAAAAAATTAATACTTTGAAGGAAATATCTAATGTACCATTTTCTAGTATCTGAGAAAAAAAGGTTAAGAGATCTAATTTTAATTAGATTGGTAACTTAACGTTGTGTCAATAAAGCAAAATGTTGGGTAACAGATCAGAGAACATAAATTTCCTTCCTGGTTAAAACAAATAATGACTAAATATATTAACAGCATACCTTTCTGTCGTGGGATCTTCAGAGTTCAATGGATATTTTAATTCTATGACAACTCCATTTTTCTCTTTCAACTGTCCTTGATTCTCCATATAATATTGCACAAGTTCAGCAAGGGTAGCAAACTTTTCCCCACCATATAAATCATAATACTCTCCATTGTTCTGGATCTTAATGTGTGTTACCTCAGTATTCCTCCTGAAAAGTTTTAATCATTTAATTGTTTTATTGGCAGAACACTTTTGACATAATAATGTGGCATTAAAATCTTATATGATTAACACATATGTACATCTGATAAAATACAAAATTGGTTTTTGGTTTAGGTTGTTTTATGGAGTTTAATGCCACATTCAACAAAATTGAAGTAAAGATTTATGGTAATGTTTTGTAAGGTAGATATGTGTAATTATGTATCATAATTTTGTAGTTACAAACATTATATAAATAACATATAGTTGAAAGGGTGATAGATCAGATTGTTACCCTGAGAAAAACATTGTCAACCAAGGTGAAGCCAAGGTTGACAATGTCTTTTTCGAAGGGTAACAATCTGATCTATCACCCTCTCAACTATATGTTATTTAATTTATTATAGGGGTGTTCGTCGTGATGTCACAGGCTTGAGAATTTACCTGTGTGGTTGGCAGGTAATCAAAAATTTCGCTTGTCTTTCAATGAAGGCTCAACTTTAAATTGTCATTATCATTTTGTTATTTACAATAATCTAATAATTCTTTCAGAAATGAAAATTATATAGCAGTAATTAATTCACATCGAAGGTTTGATAAAAATATTCAGAATAAAAAGATTGGAAATTCAATCTTGTTTTATTTAGTTTTGAAGCATAAAAATGCATTATTTCATATTAGAATTATGAATCTATCATATAAAAATTAAACAAATGTAAACTGACAGAACAAATATGAATTTTCTTAAGTCTCTAAAACAATTAACAGAACCAAAATTGGTTTGGAAATAAAAAAGTTATAAATGTTTAAAAATTGGTTACTTTCCTGTCAATAACGTTATTGTTTTACTGTCAACCAATTATTTGTTTAATGACATGCAAATTAGTGAATATGACATCACTAATGAGATTGGCGAACATTCCTATACTGAATGTTTTCACTTTCTCGTTTGCAATGATATCTTTTTTTTTTATTTTAATGTTTCATTTCATCAGTCTATTCATTTTTACAGAAGTTCAGTAATTTTGCTAGAACCTAAATGAGAGGGTGACAGTAAAAAAATTGTTACCCTCTGCACAGGCGCTTGTGTAGAGTCAAAAATATGCTCGCTATGTACCTAAAATACCACAAGGCCGGACTCACTCCTACTACCCCTGTCACTTCAACCACTATTTCCCCTGTCAAAATGTTGATAGGACACAAATCGCCTACTGATTTGCGTAGTGAAATGATTTTTCTTCAAGGAAAATCCGTTTTTTATATCTTCCTACTTTCTACACCCCCATACTGACAGATAATCCTCCGATTTTATTGATACACTACATATCATAGGCTGCTAGAGCAAAAGTAGGTCGCGTGATGCCTTTCCGCCTTTCGTTCGTACTCAGGTTTTATCTTATATAAATACTAAACACTAGAAATTCCAAATTCAAATTACAAGGTGCCAAAATATGAACTTCTCATGTATGTTTCGTAAGGCAATAATAAAACCCGAGAACGACCGAAAGGCGGAAAAACATACTTTCGCTTTTGCAGCCTACGATATGTCGTGTATCAACAAAATCGGAGGATTATCTGTCAGTATGGGGGTGTAGAAGGTAGGAAGATATAAAAAACGGATTTTCCTTGAAGAAAAATCATTTCACTACGCAAATCAGTAGGCGATTTGTGTCCTATCAACATTTTGACAGGGGAAATAGTGGTTGAAGTGACAGGGGTAGTAGGAGTGAGTCCGGCCTTGTGGTATTTTAGGTACTTAGCGAGCATATTTTTGACTCTACACAAGTGCCTGTGCCCTCTCAGGCTCTGAGCCATGTGTCAGAACAGAATGTTACCCTTGTCTTATCCAATAAAATTACAGCTTACATACATGAAGTATAATACAAATATATAACATTTCTATCTAAGGCTGTATTGATGTCTTAAGATGAAATATGCATAAACTGGATTGACCAAAATAAAGGAAACCTGTTTTTTATCTACCACAAAATGAAATATAATGTTAAATTTTTCTCTTTTCACAGATGTTCCTGTGTCAACGAGAAGAAAAAAGCATATAATAGCTGTGATATAAAATATATCAAAACTATAAGACTTAATTATTAATGTCAGGAGTGTGACACTTTTCTAGAAGAATTATTTTACATTTCAAAATACTGCCATACATGTACTTGTTTAGGTTTAATTAAAGTTAAATGTTGTTAAACAACATTATTAAGAATTAACTGGTAGAACGTGCTAAAGTGGGTCACGGGTCACTGTGAGGTCCTGAAGGGTTATTCTAAACTGTGACACGTGGACGACGACCTGTGGACTCCTGTTTTGGCAACTGTGAACGGGGTTGCAATGTCAAAAATCTTTCAAATTTAATTGAAAGAGGCCTGTGTTTATGTTTCACCAACGAATTTCTATCATGCTGTTTAAAGACAAGAATTTACCCTTTGGGGCACCTCAAACGCTGGAATTTCGGAATTTCCCATATGGTTGAATTAAAAAAAAATGACCGGCAAAGTGAAAAATTTTGAGAATTTTCAACTTGCCTGAACAGTTTTTTTAAATATAACATTATGCATTATATACCTTCTAGTTGAAAGATCCGAAGTTTCAATACAATAGACAAAGACATAAAAAAGTTTCATATTTTTTAATAACCAGAATTTTGTTTGAAAAATTAAAACATCAATACATCAAAAACACCCTTGTGAAATGTCTAATCAAAAGAAATAACAACTTTTTTTTTATCAAAATTGTGACAGGCACACAATTGATAAAAACTAGACCTTCCATGAGTTATTTCTCTTATATATGCGAACAAAATTGTATTTTTAGAATAAACTTTTAATAATTACTTTCACTTCTGGCTTTAAAAGTTTTTATATGGAAAAAATGTGATGAAATAAATGCCAAAAAATTACATATTTTGTTAATCTAGGCAATTCTGAATGTGTGCAAAAAAGATTTTTGATCTTGTGATTTGTAACTGCAAAATATTAGATTTCAAAATGGTCCTATTTTATCTTATTTTGTTGCACTCCTGACATGTGACATGTTTATGAATGAATATCATTTTTAAATCATAAAACAAGCTCTTGGAAATTTTACAATCAAATCATTGTTTTGAAATTGTTTAACAATTTTAGACATGTTTCTCATATATTATAGACTTAGGGGTACTATTATCTGGCAATAAATCTAAAGTTTTCACAAATATATAATGTTAAAAACTTTTCTGTAAATTGACTTTGAAATGTGTAGAAATGGTTGTAATTATATTGTTAAACATACTGAAAATTACTACAAATAGTAAGAATCAATCTCTGCAATTTATTTTTTTTTAAAGTGCTTAAACAGTCATTGCTCATTTTCAAACAATGTTGTTGCACTCCTGACTAAATCATGATAATGGAAACAATAAATTTAAGAACATAAAACACAAAAAATCATATTATTTGAGCAAAACTAAACTGTAATGAAATTTTGCTGCAATTATAGTTTACATAAATCATGGTTAAAAGGTATAACCTTTATATAACTTGCCTGTAATCTTGAATTATTCAGTAACATTATGCAATAAAACTGATAAAATATATGTTTAAGAAGCTAATAGTGTGCTATAAGACATTTTTCTTAAAGGGAGACATTCTGATAGCACATGGGCTAGACTAGAAACATGTTTACTTATTCATTTCTACTAGTATTTATACATATATAACCATTGATGATTTAACATTTTTGTTGCACTCCTGACCATGAACATAACAGATTTTAAAGAAGAATTTTGATTCATGAAACACAAAAGAATTTGTTCTTGTGGCCATATTAGATTTGTTTTGGTATTGTCTTCAATATACAACATCTTTTCATTGTTTTGTTTCTAAATTTTGAACCCTTAATTTGGCAAAAATAGTAATATTATTTTTCATTCTCTATGTTAGAAGTTTATTGAAAATCTATACTGCTGAAAAATGCCTTTTTTTCTCTAGATAGTAATAAAAAACATTTATACATACTCTCAGACATATCATATGAAGTTTTCTATATCTAATGTTAGTCTGTTTTGCAGGTTTTGAATATGTGTCAGGAGTGCAACACATTGAGAGCTGATTATATTTTTCAATAAAAGTATGTTGATTATCTATTCAAGAACTTTAATTTCTTTTATAAATGGAAACTAATAGGATAAATGTATTCTTCAAATGTAAAAAAGTCATGTATATATTTACTATCATTAAAAAAGTAATAAGAAAAGTTATAATTATCATATCTGGCTTATCAAAATTAAAAAAAGAAACAGTCTCCAATAACAACACTGGCATCAATTTAGTTCTTAATTACTAAAATAGATGCTAACTGTTCATATTATACTAATTTGCATGTATTGAAGTCATTTTATGTTTGAACTTAAATCTTGAAAATAAGATGTTGCACTCCTGACAATAGATAATACGGATCTGAAAGACAAACAGATCTGTGTTTGGTCCATTTATGGAACAAAAATGTTATTTGGGTCTTTGTTATGTGAAAAGGAAAGCAAAAGTTAATATATTGACAAAATTCTTTATTAGATGAAGAGCAAAACATCAAATGTTGCACTCCTGATATAAATGGGTATGCACAATTACTTGACTCTCATGAACTCATTTTGTCATATATAAGACATTAAAAGTTTGTATATAGTATATTAAACATTGTTGTACACTTTAGAAATTCTCTCTTTCACTCAATTCTCATACATTTCTTTAAAGTCAATGTTTTTTGGCAACATGTCTATTTTTCTGTTGCACTCCTGACATGGTATAACATTTTCTTCAGCTTCAACTGTGACCATCATTTAGTTACAACAAAGTTGCTTTATTCTAAATTCAAATTTTAAGATATTGATCTTTATCAGAAAAGTCTTTATTTTAAGCATAACCCATTACTATTTTTTTAATAGATCTTCAAAAAAAGGGAAATTTAAAAAATGTCACAAAAAAGTGTTGCACTCCTGACATTTTTGGGGTCATTTTTAGGCATATTTCAATTCGGTGGATACCAGGATTTATTAACCCAAGAATAATATATTTACCTCAGCTATAATATTCTTGGGTTAATAAATCCTTGTATCCACCTCATTAAAAGTCATTAATTGTATAATGTTTGTTTTTACAAAATTTCCCTCTGAATCAATTTTTGCACCCCATTAGTCAAGAGCTGTGTTATATATACCTGCCTATACACATACAATACCCTTCAAGTAAAAGATCTATGCAAATATTCATAATTTCACCTCTTAAAACCACTTTCATGACTTAAATTCATTTTTTATGTTACATACAATTAGTTCTTCCTACTCTTTTACTTTTACCACTCTAATTTAAAGGGTACGAAACTCACAAGGCTAAACTGACTTCTAAATTCAAAGCTTTTATTCTTTTAAATATTTTTTCATGTTATATTGCATAAAAAACAATGTCTTATTTTCCAACAATAATTTCTATTTAAATAGTCTATCAACTTTTTCCATTAAATATTTACATTTTTTTTATTTTGTCAACAGGGCCTCGGGAGTCTAGGCTTATAAATATGTTAAATCTGTGATTATATTCCAAACTAGGTATTTATGGTTGTTATTTTTTATTATTAAATCCTGCACATTCCACTTGCATTGCCTACTGATGAGTCCCAAATGCAAACGGCAGTGTTGCAGATTCAAACACATATAATATCGCACGCTAAAATAAGAATGCTTTATATGTACAATGTCAAAGGAGTGCAAACTTTCCAATGATGCCTATTCACAAACAGTATTTCAACTGTCAGCTACATGTATTTGAACAAACATATTTAATTTAAAAAATATGTTATTCAATAAATGAATTGCATTGGATAGCAGGACATGCCTATATATATCCTCTCCAAAAAATATCAAACAAAATGATCTATAACTGTGACCTTTGCAAAAGACACTATGAAATATTGACATCCACACTTGCCTTTTGGACAGCACATTTCTGTGTCCACACTTGCCCTCAGGCAACACTTGTACCAATAAGAAAATTAATAATGTACTGCAGAGCTGGCCATATTGGATTTCCAATTGACAAATAAATCACATGTTTTATAAAAGAACATGTCAGGAACACACCTACTGGCAAAAACATGACCAAGTAATAATTCTATGACATATATTCTGGTTTCTAAGAAGAGAATTGAAACATCAGCCAATCAGAAAGCATAATTTCACTTACACTGAGCCATGCTAAATTGCCAAATGGAACGAAACTCAATACTGTATAATAAAGACCAATTGCAACCAAGTGGCATTTCTATCATTGAATTCCATTTGATTCGTTGGTTTCTGAGATATTGAAATGTGACAACAGAAACAAACAACTGATGATAATACCTCATAACTGGTCATTATGGGGCCAGGTATAGCTTGGCTTAGTTTGGTTTATGGTGCTTAATGCCACTTTCAACAATATTTCAGTTAATTATATCGTGGCGGTCAGATTTACTGGTACATGTAGAGAAATTTAAACCAGAGTACCCGGAAAAAACCACCAACCTGTCGCAAGTCACTGACAAACTTTTTCACATAATGCTGTATCGAGTACACCTCGCCTCAGCGGGATTCAAACTCACAAATTTAGTGGTGATAGGCATTGATTGCATAGATAGTTGTAAATCCAACTACCATACGATCACGGCCACGACGGCCCCCGCCAGGTATATGTACATGGTCTAGTTTAAAATGCAGACTACCACAGGTCTTTCAAGAAGGGGCGCTACCAGGTACTTTTACCCGACTAAGATGGTCTTTGATACCTCCTGATTTTAAAGAGTGCTGTATAAAATACTCATGAAAATTGTTCAAATTTAATAAGAAAAGTACCACCTGTAAATAGTGAAGTACTGCTACAATTGAAAATATTGAAAGCCCTGCTACCATAAAATATAATGCACAAACAATAACAATAGGCAAATCTGTTTGTATATACAAACTTCCTTATTCTTATATGTAAAGTTATATTGTTTTCAGTTTTAAGGACTTACAAATGTCTTATTGATCTTTATAAATTATGATAAGAAGTGACAATTATGATAATAGTCAATAGAGATTTGTGTTAAGTTTATTGTAATCTATTGTCCATGTCAATATCTACTAGGTACTTATCTCTTAAATAGTTTGTTTGACAATACAGGAAGTAGCTATATGACTAAATAAAACTAGGTCATTTACATCATACATATGTATACTGTAGGTTTACAAAAACATCACACACAAAAAAATAATAAAAGTACAATTGAAAATAATAATTCTTCTTTAAAAAACTATGACTAATTGTATCCTAATTACATGTCTTTAGATCATGATTGATTGATTGATTGATTGATTCTTGCTTAACCTCCAGCGAGCAGTATTTCAGCTACATTTAAAGACAAGAACAAGTTTAAGAAGAGTTTGAAGATACCAAAAGGTGCAATCAGAATCTGTAAATCAAAGACGAACAAACAACACAATGGTCAAAAGAAAAAGGACAAAAGGACAAACAACAATCTACACTAGAGGCTCCCAGGAACCTGTAATCGCTCACCTGATTTTAGTCAGTTAGACCATGCAAATGAACATTCCTGCCACGTTTGGTCCCATTTGCTTCTGTGGTTCTCTAGAAGAAGATTGAAATGTTTACGGACGGACGGACGGACGACGGACGCCAAGTGATGGCAATAGCTCACATGACCCTTCGGGTCAGGTGAGCTAAAAAAGGGCAATAACTCCAAGATGGGTACTCAAATTTCTTCAGAGTTGCAGGGTAGGTAGATCTTGATATGATGAACATTTTTGCAGTTTCAACTTATCATCTATCTCTTATAGTTTTTGAAATACAGAACGAAAAGTATTAAAATTTTGAAAATTTGATGAAAAAAGGGCAATAACTCCAAGATGGGTAATTAGATTTTCTTCACAATTGCAGGGTATGTAGATCTTGACATGCTGAACATTTATGCAGTTTCATCTTATCATCTATCTCTTATAGTTTTTGAAATAATGAGCGAAAAGTATCAACATTTTGAAAATTTGATGAAAAAAGGGCAATAACTCCAAGATGGGTAATCAGATTTTCTTCAAAATTGCAGGGTAGGTAGATCTTATCATGCTGAACATGTTTGCAGGTCAAACTTATCATCTATCTCTTATAGTTTTTGAAATATAAAATGAAAAGTATTAAAATTTTGAAAATGTGATGGGAAAAAAAGGGCAATAACTCCAAGATGGGTACTCAAATTTTCTTCAGAGTTGTAGGGTAGGTAGATCTTGATATGCTGCACATTTTTGCAGTTTCAACTTATCATCTATCTCTTATAGTTTTTGTAATAAAGAACAAAAAGTATTAAAATTTTGAAAATTTGATGAAAAAAGGGCAATAACTCCAAGATGGGTAATTAGATTTTCTTCAAAATTGCAGGGTATGTATATCTTGACATGCTAAACATTTTTGCAGTTTCAACTTATCATCTATCTCTTATAGTTTTTGAAATAAAGAGTGAAAAGTATTAAAATTTTGAAAATTTGATGAAAAAAGGGCAATAACTCCAAGATGGGTAATCAGATTTTCTTCAAACTTTCAGGGTAGGTACATTTTGTAGATCTTGCCGTGCTGATAATTTTTACCCCATGTGAGATTTTTGATATTATTAATGGTTTTTGAGTTATTACCAAAAACGCGCAATTTTACCATATGTTCTATTTTTAGAAACAGTGGCCATGTTGATTGGTGCACGGCTTCACCGGACACAATTTTGAAACTAGATACCCTAGTGACGATTCAGACAAAGTTTGGTTCCAATTGGTCTGGTAGTTTCAGAGGAGAAGATTTTTGAAAAAGTTTACGACATACGACGGACGGACGCCAAGTGATGGCAAAAGCTCACTTGGCCTTTGGCCAGGTGAGCTAAAAACACTACAGAGAAACCTAAATATCGAGTAACGCGAACCCCACAAAACACCGGGGGTGAACTCAGGTGCTCCTGAAGTGTAGCAGTTCCTGCTCCACAAGTGGCACCCGTCATGTTACTCTAATTTAAAAACAAAATATAAACACTATATAGAAATGAGGGAGTCATGGGCCAATGGAGACAAATTCTGATTGCCACTGGAGAGTTTGGTAGGGATGAAAATTTCATCTTTTGTAGCAGTTACAACGAGCCTACTCTTTTCTGAAATTGAAGTAACAGGTCTTTAACATGATTCTATTGTCTGTGGAACATGAAAGGATCAGACAATTATAATGTTTGTAAGAAATGTAAGAAATTGTAACTATTAGAAGAAATGCTTGTACATTCATCCTGTTGCTCTCCACACAATCAATTCAAAGAAAAAAATTCGAGTGAAAAATTTCATTTTCATCTTTCAAATATGCAAAATTTCGGAAAACATTATAAACCCCTTTTCAAAATAATATACGGTAGTTTAGAAAAAATTTAATGGCCCATCAATAACCCATTTAAATGAACATCTTCCCCCAAACAATTGTCTTTAAATAAAACACATGATCAAATTTTAACATGATCGTGGGCAAATTAAAACTCTCTTCTAATATATTTTGAAGTCAAACACCAATCAATCAATCAATCAACCAATATTTGAAGGATGCATCAAAAACATCCAAAGTAAAGTGACGGTAAATTAAAGTTTGAAGTGAAGTTGAAGGATCGTGAAAATATAGCCGTAAAATAATTGTATACCTGACAGACAATGTAAAATCATTAGGTGTACTACTGCTGTGTCGTGCCAGAAAACTACCGTCATATCCACGTTCCTTTAACAATTCCTCAGCCTTAATTCCACTTATGTTAGGATGGAACCATCTGTAATACAGAAACATTTAAGTTAATTTGTATTTTAATGACTATTTATTTACAATTTAGTGTCATAGCGCAAAAATATTACCTGTGTTTCCACCAACTCTATAACTACCGACCCTTATTTTTACAGCATACCCTTAAGTTTTTATTTTAAGTGTTCCCACCAACTCTATAGCTACCCATCCTTATTTTTACAGCATACCCGTAAGTTTTTATTTTAAGTGTTCCCACCAACTCTATAGCTACCCACCTTTATTTTTACAGCATACCCTTAAGTTTTTATTTTAAGTGTTCCCACCAACTCTATAGCTAGCCACTCTTATTTTTACAGCATACCCTTAAGTTTTTATTTTAAGTGTTCACACCAACTCTATAGCTACCCACCCTTATTTTTACAGCATACCCTTAAGTTTTTATTGCCATTTTTGCACAAACAAAAACCAGATCCTGGTCCTGTATAACCTAGGTAAAAAAATTAAAAAGTCTTACCTAGATTTAATTTTTTCAAAGGGCATAACTCTATAACAGTACACATCTTTAAGATTGAACTGATCTGTATTTCATTGTAAGCAGTACAATTCATCATGATTTAAGGATTAGGGTTATGGTGTTTAACACCACTTTCAACAATATTTCAGTTATATCATGGCGGTCAATTTTATTGGTGATGGAAACTGGAGTGTGGAGAAAATCACTGACCTGCCACAAATCACTGACAAACTTTTATCACAAAATGTTGTATCGAGTACACTTCATCATGAGCGGGATTTCAACTCACGTTAGTGTTGATAGGCACTGATTGCAAAGGTAGTTGTAAATCCAACTACCATATGATGATGATGCCCCCCCTCCAAACAAAGGGCATCATCATCAAAACTGCATATGACTGGTGTTTGATTGTCATTAAGTAATCACAGAAAAGGATAATGAGTTGTGTAAAACAAAAACTGAAGTTACCATACGGTAATGTATTTTGTTACATTTTGAACAATTTAAAGGGGCATAGGTTCGCATAACTCCTAAATCATAAAAAGCATCATCATCAAAATCTAACTTGACCTTTATTTGATGGTTGTTAGTGAATAATTAAAAGAATAATGATATGTGCCATCAATTACTGAATTGATCATCCAGAAACTTATATTTTTTATTTGATATGTTGTACATTTTCAAGGGGCATAACCCATAATGGAACGAGGCATCATCGTCAAAGTTGAATGCTACTTTCATCAATATTTCAGCTATATTGTGGCGGTCAGTTTTATTTGTGGAGAAAACCGGAGGATCCGGAGAAAACCATCGATCTGTCGCAAGTCACTGAATACTTTATCACACAATGTTGTATCGAATACACCTAGACATGAGAGGGGTTCAAACTCACAACTTTAGTGGTGATAAGCACTGATTGCACAGGTAGTTGTAAATCTAACTACCATACGATCACGACCACAACAGCCCCGTAAGTCCAACTACCATACGATCATGACCACGACAGGCCCTGTTATTATAAGTAATCATATTATAGAAGTAAGACATTACAAGAAACATGTCTACACTAAATGAACATATCTACATAAAACTACATGTAACTCAAGATGTCATTTTATTTGTTTTGGCTGGACGGAGGGAAGCGGTCACTACCATATACATGTATATGCTCTCCTGAAAAAAAGATTTGGGTAGCATAAATATGCATAATTACAAATAAAAATCTATTACTTCCTCATTCCAACCAATGTATTAAATGTTTTATCTACATAAACATGTGTATACAACAATGTAGATACTGTACAATGAAAACATATTCTGTACTAACTGAATGTACAAAATTCACTATTATCCTTTTAAATTTAAACTTTTCTTACAAAAATATGATAACAAGATAACAAGGTAAACAATAAAAGTAATACAAACTTTTTCTGTTCCACCATTTTTGCTATCTTTGATGCTCGAGACATTTTTATTTTAGCAGGAAGTAAATACAAAGTATATACTGGGGATCACTTCAAATCTAATGAAAATACACAACATTGAAAAAATGAGAGGCCCAAGTGAGGATATTGAAATGTTAGGTTTTAACATTACCATAACTATTAAATTAAAATTTCCTGGTTTTTAATTTCCGATAAAAATTAAATGCATGTTTATTATAAGGTAATATAATTGTATGTATACATTGTCATACGCTTAAAAATACGTTTGTGGTTCAAACAAAAATCATATTCTTTCTTTTCAATTTATTTATCAGGTGAACTCAGTTGGAAAATTTACGGAATGAACACATGTAGTAAAAACTATATATTTTTAATCAAGTTAAAGAAGTTTGGTTGCTATTTTTTCTGATAATTTTGAAATAATTTTATGATTAATACTTTTGGAGAAATCACGATTTAAAGACACATTTAAGTTTTTGTGTTCAAAAATAACATAGGTATATAGGGAATAATGACGTTAAAAATTAATATTTGTGTTTAAATCATGATTTCTCCAAAAGTATTATTCATAAAATTATTTCAAAATTATCAGAAAAAGTAGCAACCAATTCTGAGATTATTGGTGTAAATTTCATCAAAATCTGACCAGAAATGACTTCAGGATATTGATTTTAAAAAATGTGGTTTTATATGAAATATATAGTAAATTATTTGAGTGGGAACAGATATATGGCACATAACTGTAGATACATGTATATAATACAATCCTCTACTTAACAAGTAAGTCTTGTTTACACAATGAAGTCCCAGGACCTATCTCTGAACTGTTAATACATGTAGAGTCAATTACCTGTATATGAGGTCACCTCTATTAAGCAGTCACCTGTATTAAAAGGTCATCTTTTCTTGACCTGTCATAGAAATTTTCATATGAATTTAACCTCTTTTAAGAGGTCACCTGTCTTATAAAGCCACTTCTTCTTTGTCCCAAAGGTGTCCTCTTAATACAGGTTGGACTGTACATTGTATCAGATCTGAGAAATAAGAACAAGAATTTATCACAATGTATTACCAGTACATGTACAGGAAAACCTGTATTAGGAGGTCATCTTTGGGACAAAGAAAAGGTGGTCTTATAAGACAGGTGACATCTTAAAAGAGGTTCAATTCATATAAAAATGTTCTATAACAGGACAAGAAAAAGGTGACCTTTTAATACAGGTGACTGCTTAATAGAGGTGACTGCTTAAGCAGGTTTGACTGTATGATGTAGATTGTATCAGATATGGGATATAGGAACAAGAATTTATCACATTGTATTACAAGTACAGTCAAACCTGTATTAAGAGGTCACCTTTGGGAGAAAGAAAAAGTGGTCTTATAAAACAGGTGACCTCTTAAAGGAGGTTTAATTCATATGGAAATTTCAATAACAGGACAAGAAAAAAGTGATCTTTTAATACAGGCGACTGCTTAATAGAGGTGACCACATGGGCAAACCTGCAAATTTGAGTTGACGAGAACTTACATGAGAAAATAAAACTATGAGGTACAAGGTAAACACCTACAGTAGTCCCTCTCTCATAAGGCAACCCCTACGAAAGGCCACCCCTCTTTAAGAGTTTCATCAAGCCATATTTCAAATGTATTGATGTTGATAGTAAAATAAATTGTCTCCCCCACCTCATGAGAGATTACTCCTCTTGTTAAAAGGCCACATTTTCATTATAGAAGCAGTGTCCTTCAAAAACTTACAAGAGTCTGAAATTTTATTAATATATCCTGAATACAGTACAAAATGGAGAAAAAAAACACCCGTTGGTTTTTTTCATTTTGTTCTTCATAAAATTTCCAACTCATGTGATAAGAGGGACACTATTGCATTGCATATTGATTGGTTGTTGTTTAAAGACGTAACATCCGATCAGCCTGATCGGGAGACTTGCACATTGAAATGTCATCATTAATAGTGAAGTGGGCTGGGAGTTACTGATAAACAACAGCTGATAATGGTAAACAAAAGTACAATGACATGGATGAGGACTCTTACTTGAATATATAAACACAACATCAAATGCTTAAAATTAGATTTCTAACTTTTCATACTTAAAAAACATCAAGTAAGCAGTATTTCAGTTATATTCATGATGAGAAAGTTTACAAACAATAAACTATGACATATATAAATGACCATGGTCTCGTGTTTATAGAGGCTTGTATGATCATGAAGCTATAGTACTAGTACAGTCCGAGATATAGTGTAATAAATCACTGTGATAGACGTATTACTCATCTTAGTGATATTGATATACAGTGGGTGGCCAAAAGTATTCGTCACCCTCGATTTTACGCTATATATATCATATATAAAACCACATTTTTCAAAAAATTTATTGTGAAGTCATTTTTAGCCGGATTTTGATCATTTTTGCACCAGAAGAAGCACAAATATTTGAAGATTATTTGTTTATTTTATTTTAGCACGATTTTCCGTTAGATTGCCTTTATTTTCTTATGATTTAAAGACAATTTTTGTTTTCTGACGTCAAATTTGCTATATATTTTAACAAAAATAAAATCAGAAAAATCAACATTTGTGTTTAAATCACCAGTAAACAAAAACCATGCAGACAAAATTGACTATTAGATAAACAAATAAAATTCAAAGACTTCTGCATGTCTTGAAATAAATGTCATAAAAATCTGCCCAGAGACAGCTTTAAAATATTTTTTAGAAAAATGTGGTTTTATATGAAATATATAGTAAAAAATCGAAGGTGACGAATACTTTTTGCACTACTCTGTATCTTTTGGTCTGTTTATATCAATTTATTTATTTTGATATGCCTTTTTGGGTGATAGTAATCAGCAACACTCTAAAGGTAAAGGAATTTTGAAGATATATTTAATAGAACAAAAGATATATCCAAATCACAGTCTATCACAGTGATTTATCAACCTATGACTTTAACTGTTACAGTACCATTTTTTTTGTATATAAAAGCTAACATAATCATGAAGCTAGTTAAGCTACATGTATAAAACCTCACATGTTCATTTATGATCATGAAGTAAGAAACAAATATAAGCTCACATGATCAAGTATCAATTATCTTGTTTTCATTGTTACCATATAAACTTGTAGCAGATTATTGGATAAAAACACTTAGTAGTACAAATATAGAAACACTATCAATTATCTTGTTTCCATTGTTTTTAACTTGTAGCAGATTATTGGATAAAAAAAACACTTAGTTAGTAGTACAAATATATATATAGAAACACTTGCAGTCTGTCAAGCACTTTTTGGCTTAAAAAAATTAGGAAATCAGAAGGGTTTTTAGTTAAAAAATCAGGAGATTATCAGGAATGCTTTTATATAAAAAGTGATAAAACCATACAAAAAACCCAAAAAAAGGACCGCCTTCCTCCCCTCTAAGTAAGAACTGTCAGGCCATAATAAATAAATTTAAGCATGGTGTTTTTGATTCCAGATGAAGGTCATTATCAGAATGTCAGAATGTAATTGGCAGGCTAAAAGGTCTTACTTAGGCCATTTTCCTCACCTCCTTTTATTTATAAGATGCTTTACACTTAAATAATTTCAACATACTATGTTATTATTATTTTTTTGTGGGGAAAAAGTTCAAAATCAGGAGTTATCAGGAGTTTATCTAACAAATTCAGGAAAAAATCAGGAACAGCTCAAAATCAGGAAAATTCAGGAAAATCAGGAGTCGCTTGACAGACTGCACTTGTGAAAATTAGTCTGGCAGTTATGTTTTTTCCCATAGTCATTCTTAGCTAAACTATTTCCTATTCGTGGAATATTTCAGTAAGAGTTGTCTTTCTTTGATATATATAGAAACACTTGTGAAAATTAATCAAGCAGTTGTTTTTTCCCATAGTCATTCTTAAGCTAAACTATTTCATATTCGTGGAATATTTCGGTAAGAGTTGTCTTTCTTAGATATATATAGAAACACTTGTGAAAATTAGTCAGGCAATTATGCTTTTTCCCATAGTCATTCTTAGCTAAACTATTTCCTATTCGTGGAATATTTTGGTAAGAGTTGTCTTTCTTTGATATATATATAGAAACACTTGTGAAAATTAGTCAGGCAATTATGCTTTTTCCCATAGTCATTCTTAGCTAAACTATTTCCTATTCGTGGAATATTTCGGTAACAGTTGTCTTTCTTTGATAAGTTGAGTTAGTATGCATTTTTTCATAGATTTTTTTAATTTAAGTATACAAGTATTCAAAGAATTTGGGGTTGAAATAACATGGAAAACATTTAACACCAAAAAATTATGTGTAAATTAAATAGAAATACCAATTAAAAAGTCACCTAATTATTTCAGAACTTGAATTACAGGTACACAAACACAGAATGTCGATCAGAAGAATTAGACCAATTAGTTTTCTGATCTACTCAGAAAAAAACACGAAAGTAGCTAAATGAAAATACTTATTCCCACATGTCCAAAGATAAATCATATATAACTTGTGTTTCGTCAGATTAGCCGTTTCTAATAAAAAAAAACTTCTAATTTCAACAATTTGCTTTTCTAATTGACATAAGAAAACTATACTTTGTCTTTAGAGGATTATACAAGGAACATTCTAGATAAATTTCCTTCCAAATGTTTAAGATGTTTCAGAGAAGGGGATTTGTGCCAACCAAAAATGTGCATAGAGTTCATAGGTGGATCTTTTTACATTGTACCATATTTTGTAATTTTCGCTTAGAATTACACCTTGGTATTTTTTTATTTTTCTTTAAACAAATTGTTTTGAAATCCTATTTTTTCTAAAAAAAAAAAATATTTTAAAAAATGCACCCCCCTTATGGAAATGTCTGGATCCGCTTCTGGAGTCCTATATTACTCTTTGTCTTGTGGTGGAAGCCATCTTGCATATCATATCATATCAACATGAAAAAGGAAGCAGTGTGAAGAACCACCCAAAGATCATTAATGTCAACACTCGGTTTGAATCTGATTTATTACTTTAAACATATTTTATTGTTCAAAACAAATGGATTAGACACAAGTTTTTCAACTTAGAATGTCTTTCCTAATATGATTTATTGCTTCGGAAAAACTTTTTTGCTTATCCAAAGCAGCATATGATGTATCTGCAGGATTGGTACCATTTAATAGTGGTTACTGACAAAAAGATTGAATTCGAATTTGAATTTGAATTTTGGTGTTTAACGCCACTTTCAGCAATATTTCAGCTATATCATGGCGACCAGTTTTAGTGGTGGAAGAAGCCGGAGTACCCGGAGAAAACCACCGACCATGGGCAAGCAACTGGTAAACTTTATCGCTTGCGGCTGCGAGTCGAGTGCACCCTTTTTTGTAATTTACAAAGCCGGGTGCGAACCCACACCGTATTGGTGATAGGCTTATATGAGTTGTTAGGTAATCCAACTACCTAACTCATTGAGCCACCCGGGACCTACAACTACCTAACTCATTGAGCCACCCGGGACCTACAGGACCTACAACTACCTAACTCATTGAGCCACCCGGGACTACCTAACTCATTGAGCCACCCAGGACCTACAACTACCTAACTCATTGAGCCACCCGGGACCTACAGGACCTACAACTACCTAACTCATTGAGCCACGCGGGACGTAAGAAAAAGATTAAAATATAGTAAAACCTGTCTAAACTGCACCCTGTCAAGTAAAATGAAATAATGTATAAACCCAACTTTGAATAAAGTCTCAATGTAAGATTTTTATTTGTACAAACTGAATACCTGCCTTTTTCGAACACAAAAGAGGTTCAATTTAGGCAGGTTTGACTGTATATACATATGTATGTACAATATGTAAAACCTGTATTAAGAGGTCACATTAGGGACAAAGGAAAAGTGGCCTTATAATGACAGGTGATGTCTTAAAATAGGTTTAATTCATATGAAATTTTCTATGACAGGACAAGAAAAAAGTGACCTCTTAATACAGGTGACTGATTAAAAGGGGTGACTGCATGGGCAGGTTTGACTGTACATGTATGTGAAAGGTTCTTTGTGGATGTCAGATGCCTGCTCACATGGTGCATTGCACTTTGAAAAAGAAATCTAATTATAAAACAAAAAACAGGACATCATGAACTTGTAAAACAACAAAAGCAAGACGATGTGCAGGATTGAGAGAGAGGTAACCCCTTTCCCTAGTGAAGAGTATTTATTACACATTATTATTTTTCTAATACTCAGCTTAATTAAATTCGGCTTGGTCCAATAAAAAAATGTTTTTACATGAACATGCCCAAAAGTCCAGTAAGATAAAAATGTCATTGTGAAGACTATGAAACTATGTGGTGAGTGTACCCTTGGCAGGGCTGGGTTATGACCTTTTGGGACCCCTAGGCTAATGAAATTATGGGGATCTCCTAATTATAAGATGGAGCCACCCTGTAACTCGTCCACACCCGTCTTGAAAAGTTTTTACTCCTGATATATTTTAGCAACATTTACATAGCTTGAAGAAAACTTATTACAATTTTTTTAAATGAACTAGAATGATATATACATTCTAATGTAGTTGTTTAATATCCCTGGTTTGTGATTGGACAATGCTGCAATTTTCATGGTATCAATTCCACGGTTGAAAATCATGAGATATTTTAGACGATTGCTGCTTATGTCATCTTGTCAACAATGTAGCAATACACATGATTACATTTGAATGGAGATAACTGAATTGCATTCGAATATTTCACGGCATCAATTGTCGATTTAATGATGTAATTTTCACCAATTCCACGGTTGAAATAGCATGAATTTTTTTTTTTATTCTAGCTGATTACCACTTATGTCATTAATACTGAAATATACATATATGATGTATGTATGTCTATCCTACACATGATTACATTAGAATGGAGATAACTGTATTGTATTTGAAATTTCACGGCATCAATTGTCGATTTAATGGTCGCAAATATCCGTTTATTGGCTCTGCTAACGCATTGCCAGTAAACTCAATTTGCGACCATCAAATCTCCAATTGATGCCGTGAAATTTTCAAATACAATACAGTTATCTCCTAAATGTACTCATTTTACAAAAAAAATTAAATTTGAAAATCTTTTAGCAGGACCCCTCATAAGCTGGAGTGGCCTTAGGCTGCAGCTTATACTAGCCTACAGGATAATCCGGTCCTGACCCCTGGGTTGTCATCCTGGTTAACTTTAAGCATAGTTTAATACCACAGAAGCTCATCAATTAACTCTTTTTTAAAAGCATTTACCAAATTCTTAAAAATTGAATATGAAATTTCTTACCGTCTCTGTTGAATTATTTGAGATATTCTGCCTTTAGCGTCATCATTTGCTCTGTCTATGTCAGTCTTCATTATCAGATTATGGAGAGTCAATTTTCCACAACACTTTACGAGTGTTGACAAATGAATTTTTCCAGTGATCACACTTATTTATAAGTTATATTTCCTTCATTTCCTCTATAGGGAAGAACATTGATCAACAGGATATGGATGTTAGTCTCTGTTTATACACTACAAGTAGGTACTCGATGAGGATGATTTTTTTTTTTTTTTTAATTAAAAATTCACATAAAATAAAATAAAATAAACTTTCCTAGGATGTAAATATCTGTAACAAATTTCTCTCTGTTTATCTACTACATGTACACAAAGTGGATGATTTTTTTTTTTTTAAGTTTAAATTAAATTTGTACACAAAACAAAATAGAATAAACTTCCCTAGGATGTAAATCTCTGTATATAATATAAGTAACAAATTGTCTATTTTCAATATTGAGTTATTTAATTAGCTGTTAATATAACTTCATATATATGAATAAATAATTTCCACATGTAAGCATATATATTCCACGGTACAATATATATGTATTAATTATAAGTTCAACATATTTTAAGCAAGATTGAATTTTTCCATGTTTTCTGAGAATGGACTAATACATACACATACAAGTAATCAGATTGTGTGAAACACCTATAAAATAAGTTGTCAATACAATGTATACATGTTACTATTTCAATTGTAAAAAAAAACAGGTTTCTTAAAAAAAAATTGACAAGAAGTTTGAATAGATAAAATTGTTACATTTTGTAGCTATACAAAAAACCCCGTAATTTACAAAAAAATAAATGTCCAATTGAAATCCACAGTATATGAGTCAGCCTTCTAACATCACCTGTATAAGACGTCTTATTATATTTTGTCCAATAAATTAATTCCTTCCCTGTAAAAATTATAGTTACTGATCACACCCTCCTTCATTCAAAAGAGAAAAAAAATCACATTTGAAACACGGCACACATTCGATAGAAAAAAATAAAAAATTTCAAACAAAGCACAAGAAAATAGATTTTTCTTTTATGCCAAACCAAAGTAATATGTATGTAAGCAAAAATTTCACCTTAAAGAGGAAGTTATATATATTCAAATATTATGTGCATTGTACAATGTCGTAGTTTAAATAGATCGATATATATCTGTACCTGTACCTGTACTGTACACATACAAAAAATTATGGATTATTTGTTCAAGTGTATGCACTCAGCTACATGTACATGTATATAGAGATACATTTTTAGCCAAGGATTTTTGCTGCAGATCAGTGGCATTCTCTTGATCTGGGTACTCCAGTAATTCTTCCACCAATAAAACTGACCGCCATAAAAGTTCAAAGTTCAAAAAGTTCTTTATTCCAATTTAAGGGCCCCGAAGGACATACTGACAATACAGCAACATATACATTGTACATTCATAATTAAAACACATAGTATAGAACAATATAAAACTGAAATCTTGTTGGAAATGGCTTTCAACACCACAATAACCCCAATACATTTCTTTTGTATTACTGTAGTATAAAAGAAAGTAGCTTACATGTATATAATAATTCTCAGTCAGCAATTCACTCTGAGTAGTCCACAGTCCTCGAAATGAAAATTTGAATTTACTGGTCCAAATCAAAATCTTGACTTTATTTTAATATATATATCTAAAAAACTGAAAAATTGATTGGTCCACACAAAGTTTTACTGATCTTGGGCCGGAGGACCGCTGCTCATTGTGACGACTGTGTCCAGAAATCATTTCTGATCCTTTTTTGTGAGTCCCACCATTCTAAGAATAAAAAATTTGAAAACTTTGGCGAGTTCAAAATGAATACAGTAAATCCAGAACTCGTCTAGGAAAGTTGCAAGGATCTCTGCTCCGTGAATTATACATGTGCTAAACATCTACATATCTAATAATTGATGTACAGTTTGGATTTTAAAACATTTTCCCCCAAAGTAATACAATTATGTTAAATCATTGTGGAATAATGTGAATGTAGATATATTCTACCAATCTGTCCAATCATAAACATGGTAAAGGTCATATATATTGTAATAGTATAACCCATACATTTGTAATGTTTCAGAATATATTATTGAAATACAATTTAATTTATTCTACATTGTATACTATATATTTTAGCATAGTTAAATAATTAATAATAGATAGGAAAATTTATAATTGATAAAAGAAAATATTAAGTGGTTATTCATTTATTTATCTAATTTTCTGAGGATTAATGTCACTCAGGATTAAAGGTGTAAAGATTAAAGGAAGTAAATGTATTAGTGTGAAAATTAGGTAAAGTTATTAATACCAAATTTTCGATTACTCAATAAGAGTAATAAAAAAATTGTTATTAATAGCTTTGGTAAAATGTTGTAAAAAACAGTCATACTTTGGAAGTCAAACTAAAATCATATATACTAAATTTATTGGAAACTTTGTGTTTATGAAAAGTGATCTTGTATATAAATTTAATAAACTGTATACTTGTGAGAACTTAGTATCTTTATGAGTGATTGACAGTGATGCCATATCTAGGAATATGTACATGAATAAAGCTAGTTTCCCCACGAAAACATTTATGATAGCCAGGCCACAATGAAGGGCACCTTTGGCCTTGGTTATATCTTGGCGGAGAATTCCGAGTTTCCAGTACTAAGGAAGGATTAGATGAAGGAGAAAACAAACTGAAGAAGGACTGGAGCCAGCACATCTATGTATAGGAAACTAGATTTTTCTGGATGTGCAGAGGTGAGTCATCCAATTGTTATGATCTTATATGACATCAAAAATTCTATATAAATTTTATGTATAAATAAAGTTGTCTAGATCTTTTAAATATTGGCATTCCCTCAAATTTATTTAAAAACAAAAGGCTCAAAAATGTCAAATTTGAATATGTCTAATCCTTTCTTGGCTCTTATAGCCACACTAAATAAAAATACTATTAAAGTACAAATAGGAGTAAAGCAAATAGATGCCTTAGTGAACACAGGTGCTTCTATTTCTTGTATCTCACAACAGCTTTTGCAAAAATGTCTTAAAAATGTGAAAATAGATAAAAGTGTGCAAAATAACATAATGACAGCCTGTGGTACAAGATACCCAGTTGTTGGAAAATGTGATATTAAATTAAATGTCAATGAACTCATCCTTTACCAAGAAATGACAGTATTAGAGAATTTAGCATATAAACTAGAGGCTCCTAGGAGCCTGTAATCGCTCACCTGGCTCAAAGTGGGCCCAGCAGTTTCAGAGGAGATAATTTTTAAGTGAATTTTTGCGAATCTTCTATTTTTAGCAATGGCCGCCATCTTCTTTGGTGAGCGGGGTTGTCAGATATAATTCTGAAGGGGGGCCATCTAAAGACCAATTCACCATAGTTTGGGCCCATTTGACCCATCGGTTTCAGAGGAGATCATTTTTAAGAGATTTTTTGCCAAATTTTCTATTTTTAGTAATGGCAGCCAGCTTGGTTGGTGGCCGAGGTCGTCAGACAGAATTCTGAAAGGGGATCACCTAAAGACCATTCCACCATAGTTTGGGCCCAATTGGCCCAGCAGTTTCAGAGGAGATAATTTTTAAGTGATTTTTTGCTGAATTTCCTATTTTTAGTAACGGTGGCCATCTTGGTTGGCGGCCGGGGTCGTCAGACACAATTCTCAAAGAGGATTATCTGAAGACCATTCCACCATACTTTGGGCCCAATTGGCCCAGCAGTTTCAGAGAAGATAATTTTTAAGTGATTTTTTGTCGAATTTTCTATTTATAGTAACAACAGCCATCTTGGTTGGCGGGGGGACACAATTCTGAAAGGGGACCACCCAAGGACCATTCCACCAAAGTTTGGTTCAAATTGGCCCCGTGGTTTTAGAGGAGTTGATTAAAATGCAAAAAGCTAACGACAGACGGATGACGGACGCCCAGTGGTAGCAATAGCTCATATGACCCTTCGGGTCAGGTGAGCTAATAATGTTATTCTAGGAATAGATTTTCTTTCTTCAAATAAGCAAATATATGTTTTGAAAATAATACAAATAGTACTTTGTCAATTCAGGATAATTTTCTTGATGTACCATTAATTACATGTAATGTAGAGAATGTTGAGCATTTTGAATATGTCAAATCAATTGATTCAATAGAAATTCCTCCACATTCAGAAATGAATATACCTGTTAAAGTTAGAAACAGTAGGTGTAAATATACTTCTTTTTTAACCAAACCTTCCATATGCATGTAGTGCTAGAAATATAGTTGGATCTAAAGTTGTTGTTAATCTTATAAATGGCAAAAACCATGTATAGAGTATTAAATCCAACAAGTTCTGCTTTCAAAATAAAGATAAATATAACTGTTGCTAAAGGTTATGAAATTGATAAAAAAAATTATTTTTGCCTTAGAAGAAAGTGAAACTTTTGTAAAGAATAACTCAGCTCAAATGATCAGTGAATTAGGCATTAAAATAAATGATAATTTATGTCAAGCTCAAAGAGATAAGCTCATACAGCTGCTTATAAGAAATAGAAATGTTTTGCTAAAGACTTGTCAGAACTGGGGAAAACAAACTTGCACTACCAAAGCAAACACTCGAGTTAAGAAAAGAAACTGAAAAACAAATTCAGCAAATGATACATGTAGATAATAATATCATTGAACCCTCCACTTCTCAGTGGTCATCCCCAATTGTATTAGTAGCTAAGAAAACAAAAGATAAGGATGGGAACAAACAATATAGATTTGCAATTGACTATCGCAAGCTAAACAAAGTTACAGTGCCAACTTCATTTCCTATTCCTAGAATAGAGGATGTATTTGACAGTCGCAGACTCAAAAGCTTCCATTTTTACTGTATTAGACCTCATGAGTGGATTTTTACAGACTCCTTTAGACCCACAAACAAAACGCAAAACTGCATTTGTTACTCACCAAGGTGTTTACCAATTCAAAGGCTTAAGTTTTGGGCTCACGAATGCGCCAATGGCTTATCAAATGCTTAAGACCAAAGTTTTGAAAGAATTAAACTGAAAAATAGCTCTTGTCTATATTGAGGACATTTTAATATTTAGCCACAATTTTGAGGAACATTTGAAACATTAGAATTAGTTTTTGACAAATTGAAACAAGCAAATTTGATACTAAATCCATCGAAATGTAGTTTTGCAAAAGAAGAAGTCAATTACTTAGGTCATGTATTATCAAAATCAGGTATTCAAGTGAATCCAGAAAAAATATCTGCAGTCAGCACATTCCCAGTACCAAAAAATGTGAAGCAAATTCATAGTTTTCTTGGTTTATGTAATTATTATAGGAAATTTGTTCAAGACTATGCAAAAATATCAGTCCCCCTTGCACAACTGACTCACAAGAATAATAAATTTACATGGACGCCAGAATGTCAAACAGCCTTCTATACTCTGAGGGAAAAACTTGTGTCTCCACCAATTTTGACTTTCCCAAAATTTAATAAACCATTTGTTTTGTCAGTGGATGCTTCTGATTATGCAATAGGATACGTGCTTGGACAGTTAAGCCCAACATCAAACCTTGAACATGTTGTAGCATATGGTGGCAGAAACCTTAAATCAAATGAACAAAAATGGCACATAAATGAAAAAGAAGGGTTAGCAGTACTTAAAGAAGCAATTTTACACTTTAAGCCCAATCTTGCAACAAGCAAATTTAAAGCTTAACAGTTGACAATATCACCGTCCGTTGGCTAGATTCCATTAAAAACGCATAAGGTACACTTGGTAGATGGGCATTAGAGCTACAAGAGTACAACTTTGAGATAAGTCATCAACCCGGGAAGAAGAAACCTGCAGATGCATTATCTAGACGAGAATATGAAAACCAGTCTCCAAACAATTTTCCCCAGGCTAAAAACGAGAATATGGTAGCAGCCTAACAAATAGTAGCAAATACACAGCAGTAACCTTTGAGTATCCATGGGATGACCAAAAACAACCATAATTAATTCTTAGCATTGATGAAGCTATGGAAAACGTTGATCCAGAAATAAGTCCAGAAAAATTAAAACAGAGATCTACTTTCTCCCATCTGCAGATTACACCGAGATATGGAATTTCAAATTGAATGGATCAGTACCTGATGACCGACAGAAAGCTTGACAACTTAATGCCAAAGTGTACCATTATGATATTGAAAATAGTATTTTATATCACTTTTATAGTACCGAACTTAGGCCAAAGTGTGATTAAGTAACCAGCCATACCAAAGGTACTGAGAAAAGAGGTACTAGAAAATGACTTCCTAGGAGAATATTTAGTAGCCAGTCATAAATGTCATACTGATTATTTTTCTATGGTAGCTCTAGTGATATGTTTGATTTTATATAAATCTGCACTAAAAAACTAAATTTGAAGGGAAAAAATATAAACACTAAAATAAAACACATACATAAAAAAAACCATGCAATTCAATGATTACGGCACATATGTACGGTATTCCTTCAAATAAAAGTTAAATTTTTGTCAAGTGGTTCTAAAATAGGAAGACTTTTTACATTTTAGCCAATCACACACATTTTGAGTCCATATACATTTGTATATATGTGTACACATATATTTAAATTGAAAGAAGGCCCATATTGTTGAAAATGGCATTAAATACCATAAACTATAAATTAAACCACAAACCATCTTTTAGTATATGGTTTAATTTGTTCTAATGGTTTCTGAGAGAAAGATTAATTGTAACATGAAAAGTGAAAATTATAAAGAACACCACAATGTGATGGCAATATAATGTCAATAGGTTTATAAAATATATAAATATAGAAAAGAATAAATTTGTATTTCAAAAACTTATACAAAATGCTTTTAATCATTCAATATCAAGGAAACAGTAATTTTACAATCGGCTGCTTTAATTTATTTTAAAATATCATTACATCATGTTTCAAAAAGGAAATGATAAAAACTAGTCACACCGTATGCTTCTGATATACATTGTATACATTGCATAGTGCATTCAAATTTAAATAGGGAATACTGTTTAAGTTACCATTAATAAATACAAAGCAGGAAGTTTCCCACAACTGTCTATAAGAGGGAAATACAGCTTTAAACAACTACCTTTGTTCTACATTTTCATTTCTTTACTGATTATATAAAAACATGACTCACATACAAATGTGTTCAGCAACTAGACTCCACTGACATGTACAATAAAGACACACATACAAATGTGTCCAGCAACTACACTCCACAGACATGTACAATAAAGGCACATATACAAATGTGTCCAGCAACTACACTCCACAGACATGTACAATAAAGGCACACATACAAATGTGTCCAGCAACTAAACTCCACTGACATGTACAATAAAGACACACATACAAATGTGTCCAGCAACTACACTCCACTCACATGTACAATAAAGGCACACATACAAATGTGTCCAGCAACTAGACTCCACTGACATCTACAATAAAGGCACACATACAAATGTGTCCAGCAACTAGACTCCACTGACATGTACAATAAAGGCACATATACAAATGTGTCCAGCAACTACACTCCACAGACATGTACAATAAAGGCACACATACAGATGTGTCCAGCAACTAGACTCCACTCACATGTACAATAAAGGCACACATACAAATGTGTCCAGCAACTAGACTCCACTCACATGTATAATAAAGGCACACATACAAATGTGTCCAGCAACTACACTCCACTCACATGTACAATAAAGGCACACATACAAATGTGTTCAGCAACTAGACTCCACTCACATGTAAAATAAAGACACACATACAAATGTGTCCAGCAACTAGACTCCACTGACATTTATAATAAAGGCACACATACAAATGATTGTGTCCAGCAATTAGACTCCACTAACATGTACAATAAAGACACACATACAATGTGTTCAGCAACTAGACTCCACTGACATGTACAATAAAGGCACACATACAAATATGTCCAGCAACTAGACTCCACTGACATGTACAATAAAGACACACATACAAATATGTCCAGCAACTAGACTCCACTGACATCTACAATAAAG
>MJUT01039672.1:9939-27143 GCA_002080005.1 Gigantidas platifrons
GAGGCAGTAATTCCATGCCGAAAGCCCTTTATAATACAATATATTTGTTCATTGTATTTATCTTATTTTCAGATAAAAAAAATAGAAATGTTCAACACTTTGTAGAATTTACCTTTCGGGTCATTTAAGAACGAATGATAACTTGGTTATCAAAGCCAGACCATAAAGTAGAACAGACAACGGGGCTTCCCAATATTTAAGAAGTGGGTTTAAAAATAATAAAACGAAATGTAAAAGCAAATGAATATAAAGGATGTTTTCAGAGTATTCTTTTTTCACTGGCTACCAGGGGCTGTCGTGGCCGTGATAGCACCACAAGGGAGGTAATTCAAATGTAATAATTAATTGGCTTAAACATTACTATTTACAAAATGATAAAAGGCAGAGTACACTGGGAAATAGTAATTGCAAATATGCTCGTTTTTTTGCAAATATAACTGGTAAAATGCTAATAATTAAACATTACCAGTTATATTGGCGTTTACCAGTTAAATTAGACAATTCCTATTTATATTTGTCATTGTCTTGTTATATTTGGATTTTTCCTTTTATATTTACATTGTCGATTTAGATTTTCATTTTCCTGTTAAATTTTCATTCTCCTGTTAAATTTGGATTCTCCTGCTAAATTTGCATTTGCTCTATTAAATTTGCACATTTTTTTATATTTGCGTTTTTCCTTTTATATTTACATTATCGATTTAAATTTTAATTTTCCTGTTAAATTTTCATTCTCCTGTTAAATTTGGATTCTCCTGCTAAATTTGAATTTGTCCTGTTAAATTTGCACATTTTTTTATATTAGCTAAATCTTTTTATATTTGCGTTTTTCCTTTTAAATTCGTCTTTGTCATGTTATTTTTGCATTGTCGATTTTAATTCTCATTCTCTTGGTACATTATCATTCTCCTGTTAAATTAGCATGCTCCTGTTATTTTTGCATTTTACCAGTTAAATCCCACGGTCATATAAGCCACCCGCTGAGTAGTGAGATTACGTAATACTGTAGTCGTCACTAGCTCATTGAATATGATGATCTATAGTATTATATTATCGTGTATCTATATGTATTTATTTATTTATTATTATTATTATTTATATTACACTAGTCTGGCCCTTAATAAATTTAGTGTATTTAATACACAATAATCCATTAATTGTTGCGTATTTGAGGACAAGGTATTTGATTTTCAGGTCGTATTTGAACTTAATGCATGTTTATTAAGAAATGTGACTTTAAATGTATTAAAATATTCCCAAAGTGTGATACACGTGCAGAATACTGTTGTCACTTCACTATTACTTGTTTTTTTTTAAATTATCATGTGAGAAATACATTAACCTTGTATGACCTATGCTGAGACTATTTACTAAAAAAAGAATTAAGTATATTAAACTATCGGTCTCTATTAAGCTATTTATGTCTTGTTTTATAGCACAGGATTGCGTATGCACATAGTCAAAGTTACTGTGCTTTAAAAGTTCTGGTTATTGTAAAGGAGAAGCATTAGTGAACAATAAATATTTTTGTGTATGATATATCCCTATGTAAACGCCGTAACGGGCCCTTGTCCGATTCAACAGAAATATGCAGTTTAAATGTAAACACTATTTTGTCAGTTAATTAGATTGATCAATAAATACAGGAAATTATTTTTAAACATGTTTATATAATTCCCTGATAAATATAAGAACAATTTATATTAGTATTATATTATTGTTTATTTATTTGTACCATTCAGGGGCCGTGTTCTCGAAAATATCCTAAGATTTGTCCTAAGATTTGTCTAAGGAGAATTTTTAGGATGGTCTTAGGACCATCTTAGGACATGTCATATGAGTGATCTCGAAGCTATCTTAAGACTATCCTAACTTAGGATGTCTTAACTATGTCCTAAGTGTCAACGCAATAATTAGGAAAATAGAAATATTCTGTACAACAACATCTCCAATATTAAAATATAGCAAAGACTTAATAAAAATACTCATAATGAAATATAAGATGTAAATAAAGTGTTTTTTTTTCAGTTTCATCTACTTTTTACGCTGCATCCCTTGATTCTGATTCTTCTGTTCTTTAATTTGCAGTTATCTATATATACGTAGTTCTGAAAGGAATATTGACATAGTGAGGTATCCATATAGCACGGGCCCTTGGTGACTTTTGTATCTGATCAACTACACTTAATTGTACTTGATTTCTTGCATTAGTCACGAGGTGGATTATTAACTCACTATGAATTTTCTTTTATACCTTTCCTTTATCACATGTTCATGTGAATAAATTCACGAGATAATTACTTGTACAAGAACCTGTTGCCACCTCTAGTGCATAATCAATGACAGGGATGAAATCACAGATGAAATAATTTTCTTCTGTACCTCTCTTTTGTGTGTATTTTATTTTATTTATGTTATGGTAGTTTAATATTAATATTATATATTGTTACAATCATTGTAGTGACTATGCCCTGTATTGGTCCTTGATTGGAATAAAGAATATCTTATCTTATCTTATACGATATACAACTAACGTATAGCACGCTTTAATAGTGAAGTACAGTCATTACTGTTATTTTTTGTGTGATTACTTTCGAGTGAACTGATTTCAAACTTTCAATGAATTAATGATTTAAGATGAACAAAAGATATCTCGTGCGCCGTTTATATTATAATAGAAAAATCATTGATAGTTCACTTATTTAGATTTAAAAACAGCATAAAGGTGTATATACCAATCATATTCTACAAACTAAAGTTCGTTTTTGGTACAAAATATCAAATTATATTCTAATTTTGGGGCTAGGACCATATTAAGACACCTCCGTAGATGTCCTAAAGTTAAGACAAATTTTGCGACATGTCCCAAGTTATAGGACATGATCGAGAACACGAATTAGGACTAAGATTTGTCCTAAGATGGTCTTAGGACATGTCTTAGTCCTAAGACACTTTCGAGAACACGGCCCTTGGATGATAATAATTTTAGAGTATTCTATTCAATACACAATAATCCATCAATCCTTGTGTATTTGCCGGTTTTCATGAATTAAATGATGAGATGAATGTGTACTGCATGACAAGTACAAACCATGGTAGCACACATATAAATAGCTTAGCGGTATATTTTTTTTTATCTTACAGACATTTCAAGAAAAGGTATATATAAAATCGTTTGTTTTCTGTTATTTATTTTTTTTACTATCCATAAGTTACTTTTATATATTTTCTGCAAAGTTTTTTTCATTTATTTTCTAATTAAGCTTAACTATTATTGCTGTATTACTTTTATTAACAACTGCTTTAACTAACAAAACTATTTCTTGTATAAGTTAATTGTTAAGTTGTTTCATTGTTCCTGTTGTCATGAAATGTTTCCAAATAATGAATTTTCAATAGTTGAATTTGACTGCTACTTACGCGAGAGAACTGTCCCAATACTGCCACCTTTCGTAAAAAAATCAAATGTCAGTTAGTAAGATTTTATTTCCGTATTTAGTCTCGATTTTTGTCCAGAACAATAAAATCCAAAAACGAGATCGAATATGAAAATAAATTCTGAAAAGTTTAATTTAATTCCTACTTGCACTAAAAGTGTGAAGATGCTGTTGCTGCAGCCCTGCACTTTAATGGAAGAAGAAGAAGAAAACTGTCCCTATTCTATCGTCGCCAAATTACTCCGGTCTACCTGTCCATCATTCTTCCCTCCCGAAATGTTTTCAAATATTTGAATTTGAATTTCCCAATACTGCCGTCTTTCATGAAAAAATCAAATGTCAATTAGTAAGATTTTATTTCCGTATTTTGTCTCGATTTTTGTCAGGAACAATAAACTCCAAAAACGAGATCGAATTAAGAAATAATTCATGGAAGCCAAATGTATATATTGTTTTTACCACGGGTATGCCCTTTATGTCACGAAGTTTTACCCCGAGCGTTAGCGAGGTGTAAAAAACTGACATAAAGGGCCTACCCGTGGTAAAAACAATATATACATATGGCTTCCATGAATTATTTCGATTCTAATATGTAAAAATTGGTAAAATATCGTTATAAATGGCCGATGACGTCATAAATTACAATGGGTGTTGGTATATATTATTTTTACCACGGGTTTGGACTCAAAGCAGTTGAAGGATGTCATATTAGAATAT
The DNA here is from genome assembly GCA_002080005.1 of Gigantidas platifrons. Lineage (NCBI taxonomy): Eukaryota > Metazoa > Mollusca > Bivalvia > Mytilida > Modiolidae > Gigantidas > Gigantidas platifrons. Next base: position 14,094 of record MJUT01039672.1, read on the forward strand.
GAAAATAAATTCTGTAAAGTTTAATTTAATTCCTACTTGCACTAGAAAACGGTCCCTAACCTGTCGTCGCCAAATTAGTTTACCCGTCCATCAGTCTTCCCACTCGAAATGTTTTCAAATAATGAATATTCAAATAGTTGAATTTGAATCCCGCTACTTACGCGAGAGAATTGTCCCAATACTGATAGTATACCTGTGTAATGATCACACTGATATCTTTATGGCTTTGTGGATGATTAACTAAAGTGCTGTAACCCACTGCAGGGGCGGATCCATGATTTCAAGTTAGGGGGTGTACTTTAAAAAAAAACGCGTCGAGCGGAGTGAGGCGCGAAAATGTTTAGGGTATTTCGTGTGAAAAATCACGATTTTACGCATATAAATCATATTTTTTTCCAAATTTGGGGGGGGGGGCGCCCCCTTGAATCCGCCCCTGCACTGTAAGAAAGATCAAATTATTTTCACTTACAGAAAATAAATTCTGAAAAGCTCAATTTTATTCCTACTTGCACTAGAAAGCGGTCCCTTTCCTGTCATCACCAAATTAGTCTGCCCCGTCCATCATTCTTTCCTCCCAAAATCAGTGTTTTCATAAATTAAATATTCAAATAGTTGAATTTGAATGTCCTCAATACTGCCGTCTTTCATACAAAAAATCTAATGTCACTTAGTAAAATATTATTTCCGTGTTTTGTCTCGATTTTTGTTCAGAACAATAAAACGAGTCCATATAATTACCCAAAGGTACCCAAAGGGACCCTAAATGTACCCAAAGGGACCCTATAGCTACCCAAAGGGACCATATAGGTATTCAAAATAACAATTTAAATGTCAAATAAACCCTATAAATTATATAATTTAGTCATAGCCAATGAAATAAATTAGAATTGATTTTAAGTATATTTCAATTTGGGACACAAATACAAAATGTACAAAGAACTGGTCAGAACTGTTAAACTACTCTAATGAAATACTGTATTTTATACTTTTTTCATTAATACATTTACTGCTTTAAAGTTTTAATGTCATTACTTTAGGTAAATCTTTGATAACTATCCTATCCGAAATCAAGGTAAGCAACATTTTCCGGCGCTGAAACGTCTAATTAAAAATGTGGGTAAGCAGACATTTTCAGCGCTAAAATGACCCTATGTCTTATTTTTGTGTTCGATAGACAATTTAAATTTACTTGTGAAGACTTCAAAAAAATAATTAAAATATAAAATTTAAAATAAATATAAAATTTTCTAAATACACGTCTAAAAAGAGTAAATTTAATGTCAAATATACAAATTAATTACACATTCTTATTCTAATGACAATTAAAGTATATTTTATGGTCCCTTTGGGTACATTTGGGGTACCTTTGGGTAATTATATGGACCGCAATAAAACTCCTAAACGAGATCGAATATGAAAATAAATTCTGAAAAGTTGAATTTGATTCCTGCTGTTAGTTGGAAAACGGTCCGGCTTATCAAATGTCAGTTAGATTTTATTTACTTAATTTGTCTCGATTTTTGTCCAGAACAAGCATTTTTCCAGTTATATCATGGCGAGAATAAGTAAATTTTCAATGAAATGATGACGAGGTTCAATTTGTAATAGACCAACACGCTGAGTTGGATTTCATAGTGTGTGTTAGGATATTCTTTTTAAAATTGTTCCACATCCCAAAATATAAAGTGCTTAAAACGTATAAATTATAGACTACGCTTCAAGAATGGACGAAGATCCGTTGAAGAAGTGGTTCGCCTGACAAAGGCGGCAGCATACAGATAATGTAACAGGTGACAGTGCTAGCTCACTAACAGTCGGCTGGTAGACATGTACATTATTCTGATTCTGGGCCAACCAGTGCTTAATTAACGGAGAAGCAACAAATACAAATTGTATAGTCTTTACAGCAATAATAATAAAGTTTAATTAAAATATAAATGATGAAAACTTAGCAGAAAATAATAAAAATAACTTATGGAAAGTAAAGCAAATAATTAACACAAAACAAACGATTTAATATATACCTTTTCTTCAGAGGAAACGCGGCACGTTGGTGTCGTGTGCAAAAGTTCATGTATTACAGCGTTCATGGATGATTAATAGCGAGTTCCTCTCGGTAGATCGTTGATAAATATCTATATATGAATTGAATTTACATAAGAATGTTTGGGTTGAATGCAGAGGAGGCGCGACACGTTAGTGTCGTGTGTAAAAATTTGCGTGTTGCAGAACCGGAAATAGGCATCAGTAAATCGTTATCTGATGAGAGTGACATTATCGAATTTTCAGTGTTTTGCAAAGCCGATTACAGCTTTCTTGGATGATTGATGGCGAGTTCCTCTCGGTAGATTGTTGATAGATATCTATATATGAACGGAATTTACATAAGAATGTTTGGGTTGAATGTTAAATGTGATCATCTGCAATTTTCGAGATGGACATTTTGTCGCCATCTTTTTTTCATCCATAGCGTCCTCAACCGTTCAACATTAAAAATGAAAATTTGTAATTTCGGGTGGAGACTGTTCCTATCTTTTTTAGTATGACATAGATAAATCATAGTACTTTCTATAGTTTCTTAAGTCTCCATTCATTACGCCACAATTGAGCTTGAAAAATGCCCCAATTTTTCGTGATTTGTGTTGTATCAACATATCCTGTGACAATTCGAATTCAAAGAATAGCATATTTTAGCCCTTTTAATAGTGATTATGCGATTTCACAGTAAAACATATTGAGGATCACTTGAACTTTATGGTCGCAATTTATAATAAAAAAAATTATGCGATAAAATATTTCAAGTATAAATGCCACAATACACATTTAACATGCATGTGCGAAAATAAAAGTGACTTTTTAGTTAAAATTATTGTTAGCACAGGCATCCGTTTCACGGAATTACCTCCCCCTTTCTGAGTACTTATTTATTTCCAATACAATTTCTTTCTTATTTCATCTCTTTTCCCTGAATTTATTGTGGTAATAATAACTTTTCCCTGAATTTATTGTGGATAATAAGAGTATATGAAGGGTAAATACTTATGAGACAGATTAAAACAAAAAATGTTTTTGTCTTTTTAATGATTGATACTGACCCAAGTTAGGCTAAATAAATGAAGTGTGACTTAAATGTGTTAATTAATTTTCATTAAAAACAGACATGAATTCTATAAATTTTAATTTCTTATCTAATTCTTATCTTAGGTTGTTATTTTCATTGAATGGCATCTGCAAATAGATGGATTCACAGTGGGGGTCCTGTATAATCAGTATTTGTATTGTCCAAGTATTGTTACTTGTATTTTACCCGAGATCTAATTCGTCTGTGATTTTTATGAGAATGTTGTAGTATTGTTGCGTAACTAAATGTAATTAAGTTTAATTAACTTTTAAGAATTAGGATAAATTTTGTAGATGTGTATTGCAGAGACGTTTGTTTATTGTGCAAAAAACTAAACTATGATCGTATTTTTATATAAAAAAAAACAAATATGTATTCGGACAATTAATTATGATTCTTAAGAACACAATTTCATTAAAACTCCATATCACAACAGAAAAAAAAAAGAATCATTATCGTAGAGTTCAACTTTTTTGGGGGTAAATAACAATACTTGTAAATTTTTTTATACAAGTATTGTTGACAATACTATTGTATACAAGTATTTCGATCTTAAAGTTCAAGAAATCCCATATTGGTAAAAAAAAAAAAAATAGACAGCTGGATAAATTCGGTGTGTAGAAATACCGCAAAGGACCTCCTTAGTGCACTAAGAACAATGAAAGTGCACTAAGGACATAATAGAGACGTCCTGTGTGCACAAAGAAGATTGGAAATTAATTGTCAGTTTAAAAAAATCTTATATGGTCAATTTTTATAATAAAAAGTTTAAAATTAACGACGATATTTGCATTTTTGTTTTGTTTGTTTGTTTTTCAAATTTATTACTATTTAATTTTTTGTTTTTGAAAGTCAGTAACTTAGGTGAATATCTCGATCGGTAGAAACATTTTTTTTCTCCATAACTGACCTCTTGAATATGTCTAGTAGTCAAGTATCAATGAGTGAAAAAAAATATTATAACAGTACTTTATGTTTACAGTATACAAAAAATTGATAACAATAGCATTTGTCAACAAATATACACTAAGCGGCATTTGTTACACATAAATATCAATATTTTTTTTAACGTTTTTGTGTTTTTTTCTGTTCTTGGTCTCTGTTTATTCAGTTCTTGGTCTCTTGCGTTGTCCAGGCTTGAAAATTATCCAACTTGTGTAGAATAAAAAAAAATATAATATACCTCTTGCAGTCATTGAAGACCAGTTGCAAAATATTGCTTTGGTGAACCCCAAGGTCGAAACATCGTGTTGGTTCTGTTGATATTCTTATTAATCTTATAAATGTCGTTAAAATAGAACTTTGTTGTACGCTTTTAAAAATGAAAGTGAGAAGTTTTTCTTTCAAATTTAAGAATTTACTCAAAATGCTGTAGATTGAATAGAAGCCAACAGTTAATTTACACAACAATTTTCGTATTTAGACCAAAACAAAGGGATTGTCTGAAATATTTTTTTATCAAAGGAAAAATAGCAAGCTCACAAGTCGTCAGTTATTTAACAATTACCTGCAATTAGTAGATCAATCGTTCTGTTATTTATTGATTAACCCTGATTGAACAGGATAATTGGTGATTATCACAGAAGTCAACCGACACGTGCTGCAATAAATGCTGTAATACCAGACCCAGATGTAATTGGTCAGTGGTGCGTAATTCATTATGATAAATCCGTCTATCCTGGAATTATCATTGGTCATTGATGTGTCTTTGTCTCGTTAGAATTTTCAGTTAACCTTATGATGAATTGCCATTGTGCTGTGACCATGGATTGATTACTCATTTTTTGTTGGGGCTATTCAAAGCTCGCTGATGGGTGTGGGTTCCACATGTTGAAGACCCCGTAGTGGCATACACTTCTGTACAGTTAAATGGGTTTTGTGTGAACGGTATCCTTGCCCGGAATTTTAAATGTACAGAAGTGTTTGCAAAACTGACGGGTTTCCACGCAATGAATGTATGCTAAACAATGAAGTCTGATATGTGGGCCCTTCGGTGAACTACTTGGTTTTGTTAGTTTTCCTTTTTTTAAATTGTACAACAGCATAAACCTACCTCGAGGCGATGTTCAAGTATCCGTGCGTGTGACGTAGCAAACCACCCGTGACACTTAATTGTTTTCTTAAAGCCTTAGGATTTCTTTATTTTCATGCAAAACAATTTCGGAACGAGATATATAAGAGAACAAAATCTGAAAGAAAAGCATTCTTCTTCCGCATTCTTCTTTACACATTTTAAACTTCAAAGTTTATTAATATATCAAATATCAGTTGGTAAGATTTTTACGAAATCTTAGCCAGTAAGATGTTGTTCCCTTATTTGTATCGTTTCCGAAATTACACAGAAAAAAAACAAATTACAGGCAGAAAATACTCTAGATATTTTACAAATAAAACAAGTTTGGAACGAGATATATGAGGGAACAAAATATGAAAGTTAAACATTCTTCTTCCGTATACGCAATTTCTAAATATAAATTTTCTGACCACTGAAATTACAATACGAGACTGGTCTCATCCCTGATGGTTTTTTTTCCATCTTGCTTGAAATTTCTAGTATTTGTTTTACTTAGTGAACGTATATTATAAATGTCCAATATCGAAATGAATGACAAATAAAACGATTTAGCGTTTAAATAATATCTCAAACTTTTACTAAAAAAATCCTTGCAAAAACACACAATCTTTTTAACTTTACCGGCGAAATATTTTTTTTTTCACATTTGTTTTCATTATAATTAATGGTAGAAAAACAATATGTTTTAAAGATCAACGTAAAAAAGCATGTGTCCAAGCTCATACACAATTGTTTATTATATAATTAGCTCACATCTAATTGTCAATGTTTACCTGTTCGACGTTGATTAACAATCAACATGTATTAATCACCACGTGATTATCTTTGTATAGTCCGTTTGACTTCTATAAAACCTACAGATGTATATTAATGTTCCAGACCATACGCGTATTTGGACCGTACGCGTACGGTCCGGACGGTATGCGTATTTTTTCAAAATACCTATACAGTCGGACCGTACGCGTACGGTCTGCCTAGTTTTAAGAGATTATCGAGGCTTCAAAAATATTTTACAGATAAACTTTATTCGAATCTAAAATATATTAAAAAAAAGTTAATTATCGCAATTGTACAATTTAGAAATAAGTCTGACTTAATCTACTAAAATATAGTATTACAAACTTACATGTCCTGAATTTAGCATGTTCGTAATAAGTGAATTCTGCTCACTCGCAGTTAACAAAATAGTTTGAAATTGAATAAAGTTATTGAAGTAATCGCCAGTAAACAGAATGTGGGAAGAAACATTTGAAGCTATATTTAGGAACTTGATTACAAAAACCATCAAACCAACTGTTTACTTGTGAGAAATAAGGGTAATAACAAAATTACCGAACACAGAGCAATCTTCCAAAGGGAAATTCAAAACTCATAAATCAATAAACAGACAAATCAGTCAACAACCGGGAAACTGGAAAACCGCAATGGTCCTGACTTGGTACAGGCATTTCTAAAGAGAATTACTAATGTTTTAATGATGAGATAATACAGTAAGAAAGTGTCAAAGTCTAATGCAAAAATTGAAAAAGGTAGTTTTGTACCCGTAAGAATACCTATTGTTGATAGGGCATCTGTTGATCTACCACGATTATTGTGTAGAGTTGATGATATTATTGGTAAAGATGCAAATTTGTACAAATTATCATGTGAATTTGGTGTTAAATGCATGTTATGATATGGGTGATATAGAACTTTTGGCACGTAAAGTTGAAACTTCGCATTGGAAAAAAGAAGAAATTTCTCTGCATGCTGTTGCAAAGCAAGCAAGTTTTTCTCTTGCAAGCAAAAGATGTAAATGCAAGGGACCATGCATGATCAAAACATGTAAGTGTGGAAAGTCCGACGGTCCTTGTAACAGCAAGTGTCACTCTGGGCGTGCATGCGAAAATGTGATTCAGGTAGACAATTAAAATTGCATTATAGATCAAAAACTGTACTTTTCATGAGGTGATGGTGTTTTGTTTAAAGTAATAATAATTATGATAAATGTAATTTGTAAAACTCAATAAAAGTTTATGATATAATGTTTGTATTGAAAAAAACCCACATGGTCTAAATACCCGTATGGTCCAGGTCGTACTAGACCGTATGAGTATACTCATACGGTCTGACCGTACGCGTACGTTCGGACCATACGCGTACGGTCCAAATACGCTTATGGTCTGGAACATTAATATATGATATATACGAACTCTGAAAATTAATTTCAAAATTTTTGGTCCATTATTAAAAAAGTTATCCATTAGGTCTCTATGTTAATTATATTTTCTGAAGTGTAAAAATCTGGCTGGAGTGAGTACAAATAACAGACTGTACCATGTGGCATAGGACATTTAAATATCAATGGACATCAATAACAATTGACTATCACCTTAATGGTCAGTTGATGAGTAGTCTTTTAATATTTAAATGTTCTATGTCACATGGTACAATGAAATATACATTGAAAGCACATGTCTGTTATTTTGTTTTGATGGTTGAGCTCTTACACAATTTATACTCACTCCATGCAAATTTTTACACTTCAGAAAATGTAATTAACATAGGGACCTAATGGGTAACTTTTTTAATAATGGACCAAAATTTTTGAAATTAATTGTCAGAGTTCGTATATATCATATATTAATATACATCTAGAAAAACAATTGTTGATTTGAAAACTGGATTTTTAAGAATTTTTTCTTGTAGGTTTTATAGAAGTCAAACGGACTATAGTAGGCGCGTGCCGACAAAAATGAAAATATCGTCGTTAATTTTAAACTTATTATTATAAAAATTGACCAGATAAGATTTTTTTAAACTGACCATTCCCATTTGGACTATTCCCATTTCGTCTACTCTTGACAATTTAATAATTCTCATTTCGTCTACTTAATGAAATTAAAAAAAAATTGAAATTGAAATTATAGTGTATTATGGCTGTGATTGTGTATTTTTGTTCTGTACATGTTTTCCCATAATAGAGTGAAATTGATTTTTATATGTTGTTTTTGTATATAAAATTCATAGAGTAGACCAAATGCAACACTATCATTTTTCTAGAGTAGACCAAGTGGGAATAGACCAAATGGGAATAGACCAAATGGGAGTATACCAAATGGGAGTAGACCAAGTGGGAATGAACCCCACAAACATTATAAAAACATGGCGTAATAACACCGACGGAATATTTAATACAACATTCATCTCATCATTTCAGTCATGAAAACCGGCCAGGGGCGGATCTAGGGTGCGCACCGCCCCCCCTCCTCCTAAAATTGGAAAAAATATGATTTTTTTGGCGTAAAATCATGATTTTTCACACGAAATACCCCAAAAATTTTCGCGCCACGCTCATAGTTGCCAACCTTCGGAGATGGTGTGTGGGGTCATGACCCAACATTTAGTATTCAAATGTTGGGTCATACTGCGTAACGACATTTTGGAGTCCAAATTAAATATACATATATATAATCTTCATGTCAGGGCGTATTCATGTTTATTCACAAATGTGTAAAAAAAAAAATTATATATAAAGACACATTTTATTTCATACAGTTTTAAGTTTAGAACACATCTCATATATACACTAGTCAACTTTCACTGCTTTAAGCTCAATTTATAAGCACAATAAGCTGATTTGGCATTTTTTAGTATTTCTTCTGAGGGTCATTTCGTAGTGGCGGGTGTTCTGGCGGATGAAGGATGGGATGGGTGGTTATTTTAATGACCTGTGGCGGGTGATGTGGTCGTTTGGCGGGTGTGACCCGCCGATGGCGGGCGAGTTGGCAACTCTGGCCACGCTCCGCCCGACGCGATTATTTTAAGTGCGCCCCCTAACTTGAAATCCTGGATTCGCCCCTGCCGACTGTTATACTCGATCTTGATGAAATGTGTAAATTACGTTTTTATTTTGTCAGCCGTGAATACTTGATTGCATGTATTCATTAATACAGACTTTATTCTAAAACGTTACCGTTATCGCGAAGAAATGTGCATTCTTTTTTTACTTCTGTCTACGGTGAATACACTATCGATACCATACAAGTTCTTAAATAAATGAAAACAAACATTCCCGTTTTCTCAACTCGATCGTGTATATACGTACTCATCCGTAAAATAAATCGATAATTATCGGGACATATTAAATATAAATTATTACTTTTTTACTTAAAAATGTGACACACATTATATAATTAAACTGTGACTTTTTCACAAATTACAATTGTGACTTTTTTCCTGTGACTTATTTTCCGTTAATCGAAAATAGACCATATGCAACTTGACTTTTCAATTACAAAAAATAGTGAAAAATCAAGCTTGGAGAATATATTTTAGGTGTGCTTATATAGGTTTAAAGTTTAATATAAATATCAATTATTATGTTTTCATATTTGAAGTGTGCTTAATATATAAAATTAATAATAAATATTCAATATTATTATGCTTTATATTTCATGTGTAATTTTATAGTTTTAAATCTTAATAATACATCTTCATTAATAATTCACCCTTATGGGACCCCTTACTCATTCTTAATTACTTCATTAGGAATGACACCATTCTTTGATATTATAAAATGTTGTTCTTTAGGGATACAAGAAATCATAAAATTTTATTACTTTGGTAATTTAATACTTTCAGCTCACCCCACTACAATATACACTTTAGCAGTAAACACAACAGGTGGTACACCTGAGAAAAATGCCTCTATGCATGTAACTCTTGTTGGGACAACAATTTTGTTTTCTGTGAATAATAGAAAATTCAATTGTTTTTACACTATTGCAACACATATTTTAATACAAGGCCTATAAACAGATGTTTACAGAAATGAATTTCATTTTTTAAAACCTTAAACTTAACGTATAATATTCATATGAATAATTTCTCAGCTCCGAGCTTTACTTTCATATCAGATGCATACAAATAGATGTTTAACACCGTGTTAGTGATTATTTAAAAACAAAAATCCATATACATATTTTTCTGATCGAAAACAAGCCATGTTTGTTATTTACTTTAACAAAAAATGGGAAAGGGTTTATTTAAATGTTTGTCTTTTACTTTTATAAAAATGGGAAATGGTCAGTAATGTTTGTCATTTACTTTTTAACAAAATAATATAAATTGCAGAGTTATCGAAGGGTACCATACATGTAAATGGCAAAATGATAGGATATAAGGCAAAATCGTGCTGTAATCGAGTGTAACACTACTTTCTGAAGGCAAGATGGTTATGAATGAACAGAAAAATTATTGGTGAAGCGATTTATATAAGGGTTTTGGATAGAAAATTCTGTTGGTCAGTATTAAATCGGATGTGAGGAACGACCGAGGGTGTTATACATCACTTGATTACAAAGAAAAATAAATTTGGAAATAGAATTTGATAGGTTGATTAGTTTCAAAATGAAACGAACCATCCATGACTTTTTCAAACCTTCCAGGCCATATGAGACTATTACTGAGTCGGTAATGGATAATTAATTAGTAATTAAGAACACCAATGTAAGAGGGGGTCCAGATGGGTCGTTGGATCTAACAACTCATACAAGCGTATCACCAATAAGGCATGGGTCCGCACCCGGCTTTGTAAATTACAAAAAGGGTGCACTCGACTCGCAGCCACAAGTAATAAACTTTACAAGTTGCTTGCCCATGGTCGATGGTTCTCTCCGGGTATTTCGGTTTCCTCCACCACTAAAACTGGTCGCCATGATATATCTGAAATATCGTTGAAAGTGGCGTTAAAATATCAAAAATCAAATCAAACAATGTAAGAAGAGTTTGAAGATGCCAAAGGGAGTAATCAGAATCCGTACATCGAAGAACAGACAACACAATTGCCAAAGAAAAAGTACAAAAAGACAAACGACGATCTTGAAAACATACATATAAAACAAAAGATCGATGGGTATGAAATAGAAAAAGTTAAGGAATTTAACTTTTTAGGGGTTACATTATCAAGATATGGTACATTTAATATTGCAAAACAGGTAGCTGTTAAAAAAGCCACCAAAGCGATGTATGAGGTATTGAAAATTGGTAGAAGAAATGTGTATTCTTTTTTTACTTCTGTCTACGGTGAATACACTATCGATACCATACAAGTTCATAAATAAATGAAAACAAACATTCCCGTTTTCTCAACTCGATCGTGTATATACGTACTCATCCGTAAAAAAATCGATAATTATCGGGACATATTAAATATAAATTATTACTTTTTTACTTAAAAATGTGACACACATTATATAATTAAACTGTGACTTTTTCACAAATTACAATTGTGACTTTTTTCCTGTGACTTATTTTCCGTTAATCGAAAATAGACCATATGTAACTTGACTTTTTAATTACAAAAAATAGTGAACAATCAAGCTTGGAGAATATATTTTAGGTGTGCTTATAAAGGTTTAAAGTTTAATATAAATATAAATTATTATGTTTTCATATTTGAAGTGTGCTTAATATATAAAATTAATAATGAATATTCCATTGTATTGTGCTTTATATTTCATGTGTAATTTTATAGTTTTAAATCTTAATAATACATATTCATTAATAATTCACCCTTATGGAACCCCTTAATGATTCTTAATTACTTTATTAGGAATGACACCATTCTTTGATATTATAAAATGTTGTTCTTTAGGGATACAAGAAATCATAAAATTTTATTACTTTGGTAATTCATTACTTTCAGCACACACCACTACAATATACACTTTAGCAGTAAACACAACAGGTGGTACACCTGAGAAAAATGCCTCTATGCATGTAACTCTTGTTGGGACAACAATTTTGTTCTCTGTGAATAATAGAAAATTCAATTGTTTTTACACTATTTCAACACATATTTTAATACAAGTCCTATAAACAGATGTTTACAGAAATGAATTTCATTTTTTTAAAACCTTAAACTTAACGTATAATATTCATATGAATAATTTCTCAGCTCCGAGCTTTACTTTCATATCAGATGCATACAAATCGATGTTTAACACTGTGTTAGTGATTATTTAAAAACAAAAATCCATATACATATTGTTTCTGATCGAAAACAAGCCATGTTTGTTATTTACTTTAAAAAAAATGGGAAAGGGTTTATTTAAATGTTTGTCTTTTACTTTTAAAAAAATGGGAAAGGATCAGTAATGTTTGTCATTTACTTTTTAACAAAATAATATAAATTACAGAGTTATCGAAGGGTACCATACATGTAAATGGCAAAACGAGAGGATCTAAGGCAAAATCGTGCTGTAATCGAGTGTAACACTACTTTCTGAAAGCAAGATGGTTATGAATGAATAGAAAAATGAATGGTGAAGCGATTTATATAAGGGTTTCGAATAGAAAATTCGGTTGGTCAGTATTAAATCGGATGTGAGGAACGACCGAGGGTGTTATACATCACTTGATTACAAAGAAAAATAAATTTGGAAATAGAATGGGATAGGTTGATTAGTTTCAAAATGAAACGAACCATCCATGACTTTTGCAAACCTTCCAGCCATATGAGACTATTACTGAGTCGGTAATGGATAATTAATTAGTAATTAAGAACACCAATGTAAGAGGGGGTCCAGGTGGCTCAACGATTTAGGTCGTTGGATCTAACAACTCATACAAGCGTATCACCAATACGGCTGGGTCCGCACCCGGCTTTGTAAATTACAAAAAGGGTGCACTCGACTCGCAGCCACAAGTGATAAACTTTACAAGTTGCTTGCCCATGGTCGATGGTTCTCTCCGGGTACTTCGGTTTCCTCCACCACTAACACTGGTGGCCATGATATATCTGAAATATTGTTGAAAGTGGCTTTAAAACATCAAAAATCAAATCAAACAATGTAAGAAGAGTTTGAAGATG
>MJUT01039672.1:27256-39119 GCA_002080005.1 Gigantidas platifrons
AATTATTATGTTTTCATATTTGAAGTGTGCTTAATATATAAAATTAATAATAAATATTCAATATTATTATGCTTTATATTTCATGTGTAATTTTATAGTTTTAAATCTTAATAATACATATTCATTAATAATTCACCCTTATGGGACCCCTTAATCATTCTTAATTACTTTATTAGGAATGACACCATTCTTTGATATTATAAAATGTTGTTCTTTAGGGATACAAGAAATTATAAAATTGTATTATTATGGTAATTCATTACTTTCAGCTCACCCCGCTACAATATACACTTTAGCAGTAAACACAACAGGTGGTACACCTGAGAAAAATGCCTCTATGCATGTAACTCTTGTTGGGACAACAATTGTGTTCTCTGTGAATAATAGAAAATTCAATTGTTTTTACACTATTTCAACACATATTTTAATACAAGTCCTATAAACAGATGTTTACAGAAATGAATTTCATTTTTTTAAAACCTTAAACTTAACGTATAATATTCATATGAATAATTTCTCAGCTCCGAGCTTTACTTTCATATCAGATGCATACAAATCGATGTTTAACACTGTGTTAGTGATTATTTAAAAACAAAAATCCATATACATATGTTTTTCTGATCGAAAACAAGCCATGTTTGTTATTTACTTTAAAAATAAATGGGAAAGGGTTTATTTAAATGTTTGTCTTTTACTTTTATAAAAATAGGAAAGGGTCAGTAATGTTTGTCATTTACTTTTTAACAAAATAATATAAATTACAGAGTTATCGAAGGGTACCATACATGTAAATGGCAAAATGATAGGATCTAAGGCAAAATCGTGCTGTAATCGAGTGTAACACTACTTTCTGAAGGCAAGATGGTTATGAATGAACAGAAAAATGATTGGTGAAGCGATTTATATAAGGGTTTTGGATAGAAAATTCGGTTGGTCAGTATTAAATCGGATGTGAGGAATGACCGAGGGTGTTATACATCACTTGATTACAAAGAAAAATAAATTTGGAAATAGAATGGTATAGGTTGATTAGTTTCAAAATGAAACGAACCATCCATGACTTTTTCAAACCTTCCAGGCCATATGAGACTATTACTGAGTCGGTAATGGATAATTAATTAGTAATTAAGAACACCAATGTAAGAGGGGGTCCAGGTGGCTCAACGAGTTAGGTCGTTGGATCTAACAACTCATACAAGCGTATCACCAATACGGCGTGGGTCCGCACCCGGCTTTGTAAATTACAAAAAGGGTGCACTCGACTCGCAGCCACAAGTGATAAACTTTACAAGTTGCTTGCCCATGGTCGATGGTTCTCTCCAGGTACTTCGGTTTCCTCCACCACTAAAACTGGTCGCCATGATATATCTGAAATATTGTTGAAAGTGGCGTTAAAACATCAAAAATAAAATCAAACAATGTAAAAAGAGTTTGAAGATGCCAAAGGGTGTAATCAGAATCCGTACATCGAAGAACAGACAACACTATTGCCAAAGAAAAAGTACAAAAGGACAAACAACGAACTTGAAAACATACATATAAAACAAAAGATCGATGGGTATGAAATAGAAAAAGTTAAGGAATTTAACTTTTTTTAGGGGTTACATTATCAAGATATAGTACATTTAATATTGCAAAACAAGTAGCTGTTAAAAAAGCCATCAAAGCGATGTATGAGGTATTGAAAATTGGTAGATTGCATAATTTATCCATTACTTGTCAACTTGATCTGTTTGATAAAATGGTGAAGCCAGTTTTATTGTACGGCTCAGAGCTTTGGGGGTTCGGAAATCTTGGTATTATTGAAAAAGTTCACCTGAAATTTTGCAAGTTGTTATTGCACTTAAAAACATCTACTCCCTCGTGTATGATTTATGGTGAACTCGGACGTTTCCCACTAGATATTGATATCAAAATTAGAGTTATATCGTTTTGGTCAAAGTTACTTACTGACAAGGAACATAAAATTCCTTGTATGTTATATAATTTGGCATTTAGTATATTACAGAACCAGGGGAATCAATTCAACTGTCTTGACAATGTTAGAAGAATATTGAATACTTGTGGTTTAGCATTTGTATGGTACAGTCATATTTTTTTTAACACGAAGTGGTTAATACACTCTGTAAAGCAAAATCTTAGGGATCAGTTTATTCAAAATTGGAATGAAATTGTACAAAACTCGCCGAAAACACTGAATTATAGACTATATAAAAATGATGTAAAATTAGAAGACTATTCTAAGTTGCTTGATGACAAATGATTATTGATTTATGTAAGTTTCGAACAGTTAATCATAGACTGCCAATAGAAGGTAGATGGTTAAAAATAGCCAGAAATATCCGTACTTTTAATTTGTGTAGACAAGATGATATAGGCGATGAATATCAATATATACTTGTTTGTCCCTTTTTTTGTAGAAAGTTGGAAAAAATTTATACCTAGTTACTATTGTAAAAGACCTAATGTGATTAAATTTAGAGACCTTATGACTACCAAAAATAGACCAAAATTGATTAAACTTGTTAAGTTTATCAATATTATTAACAAAACTGTGGCTACCCCTGGCTGCTTTTGGTCATGACTTTTATATGCAGTATCCTCTATTGCTTGTTTACTTGTCTTAAAATGTGTATATTGTATATATATTTTGTCTTGTATTTGTATCTCTGTACTACTCTCTTTGTGGTTTTAGAGAATAAAGATATAAAAAGATAAAGTTGATTTTTTTTTTAAATCCAATAAATTTTTTCGATTGGTCAGTAATAAATCGGATGTGAGGAACGACCGAGGGTGTTATACATCACTTGATTACAAACAAAAATAAATTTGGAAATAGAATGGGATAGGTTGATTAGTTTCAAAATGAAACGAACCATCCATGACTTTTTCAAACCTTCCAGGCCATATAAACTTTACAAGTTGCTTGCCCATGGTCGATTGTTCTCTCCGGGTTTCCTCCAACACTAAAACTGGTCGCCATGATATATCTGAAATATTGTTGAAAATGGCGTTAAAACATCAAAAATCAAATCAAACAATGTAAGAAGAGTTTGAAGATGCCAAAGGGAGTAATCAGAATCCGTACATCGAAGAACAGACAACACAATTGCCAAAGAAAAAGTACAAAAAGACAAACAACGCTCTTGCAGACATACATATAAAACAAAAGATCGAGTAACACGAACCCCAATAAAAACCGGTGGAGGGGGTGAACTTGAGTGCTCAGGAAGGGTAGGCAGTTCCTGCTCCACTAGTGACACCCGTGATGTCGTTTTAATCTAGTTACAAATCGGTGATGTCATGAATGAGGAAAGGGCCCGGAAATGTTAACGATAAGTGGAACATGTCGTTGTCATTTGTGACACAGATATTCCATAAGGGTCAAGCAAGCCTTGGTGGCATACATACAATTTTCCACTAAGGGACCGTCCATTTAACTTGCTGGTGGCTGTGATATATTGGTTTTGATATTTTATTTTGATAGCTAAACTTAACAGATTATTGTTATTCGTTGTAATTATTAAATACAATTAACATGAATATTTTGGGGTTGTAACTTTCTCAGGTTTGGGATGTGTATCTAATTACTTCCAGTTGTTATCTATAAATCTTTGGTCAACTACAACTTTCACATGAAAAGGTTATTGGTATATATGACTTTATCTCATGTATGTACTTTTAAGTGACATCTTTATTTTTATATAATGGTGCCATGTAAACATTTTGGCATCTGTGAAATAGAATACATGTTTGATGGGAGAAGTCTGAGATTAGAAAGAGTGTGTGAATGCTGGGACTATTATACTGTCAGTATAATAGTCCCAGGTGAATGCAACTTGTAAGGGAGACATGTTTTGACAATCATAACTGTAACATCATAAATTAATTTGGATAATACAATATTAGAATTTTACATATTGGATTTATAAAGTAAAAGCTTCTCGTTTAAATAAGATCATTGCTTAGTGTAAAAGTAAGAACATTACAGGGCTATGGTTTTTTTTTGTTCAGAAATTTTTTTCGGACAACACGAGAGTTAGAATATTTATTTTTTTTGTCGCAATTTTTTTTTCAGAATGTAACATTAGGTTATATGACAAAAACCAAAAACTCTGAATCAGATTATTTTTTTTCCCTCCACCCACCTGGAAGTTAAATGATTCGTCCCTAAAAGGAACCTTTGATTCAGTAGCTTCCATATTAGCAGCAACCATATATCAAGGAAATCCTGATAGGAACCACAAGCTCTTGAATATCGTATCAATTGAGATATATACTCCATATGAGGTTAAAATCGTGAGTGATCCTGTATCCAGTTTTTCAGTTAGCCTTAATCGTCCATTTTCTCTCTCTCCTCTTGTTTCTTTTTTTTTTCCATGTCATGTTACTTCGAAATCTCTAAGCAATATTCACAGCTACCATGGCATGTATTTGCCCAAATTTATTCAGAAGAAAATCCTGTGGTCTATCCCATTTAAAAAAATAAAAATTGCAAATATTCCAGAAACGAGGAAAACAAACATAAAATAGAACTGGCAAGATAAATCTCACCTACCGGAAATAATCATAAATACACAAATAGAATAAAAGTTTATTTTAAACTAACTTTTAGGAACAATCACTGATTATACATCTACAAATACGAATTAATCACAGTCTTGCTAAAGTTGGACATGGATGAATACCGCCAATGTAGTAGGAGTTGAATTTGTAGCTATAACGGTTGCCATAGGAGTATGAAGTTTTCAAGGTCTACAGAAAATTTTGGGAATGACCCCGGAGCATTAGATTTGTCTCACGGATGAAGGTATTCACTTGGTCGATCTGGCCAGACAGTTTAAAATCATCATATTTGAAATCCCTGGAGTGATGTGATGGTATGTGAAATTCCAGTTATAAATTGAATAATGGGGCAATTCTAGAAAAACTAATTTAACATGTGAAAATTTTGAAACATATGAATAGATTTCTTTGTATGTAGCAATTAATTCGCTAACAGCAGTATTTTCCACCATGTGATGTGTTTGCTATGTTTTATCCATTGATGGTAATAGATCGAGACGATATAATAACGATGATTTTATTTACATGCTCTCTTGTTGACAATAAAAGCGAAAGAGGAAGATACAGAAACATGCATAATACAGAAGTCATTCCGGAACAACCCCCAACATATTCCGGAATCACAAACATTATCCTCACTTCAAACAACCACAAATCAGATATATAACAAATAGAACAGTGTACAACTACACTTATAAAGTAAAAGGTTGCAATGGTCACAGTATCGGTGTCATTCAGTGATGATTAGTATTGTTTTCCTACCGTTTACTAGATCAAAAGAATGCAGTCAACCGTAAAATTGACTTGTTATCTGGACATCACGTGGCTCTCGCACACAATATAATAAACATGTCACGCGTTTAATGAATTTAAAAAATACACACATCTAATGATCTGTAAAATGTTGACAAAAAATTGAATTCAAATCCACAAACCATTCTTATCTTCAAAATTGCGATGGTTCACCAGTTGCATGACGTTTTCTTTTATGTAGATATGTTTATCTGCTTGAACTATCGTTAGCGTAATGGTTTGCTTGCTCGCTTCGGGTGCGGTACATCCCGAGTTCGAGTCCAGTCGGGTCAAACTAAAGACTATAAAATTTGTATTTATTGCTTCTCCGTTAAGCACTGGTTGGCTCAGAATCAGAATAATGTGTCCGAGTGGGGCGACATGTCTACCCGCGGACTGTCAGCGAGCTAGCACTGTTACCTGTTGCATTCGCTGTATACTGGGCCAGCACCGCGAACCACTCCTTCAACATATCTTCATCCATTCTTGAAGCGTAGTTTATAATTTATACGTTTTAAGCACTTTATATTTTGGGATGTGGAACAATTTTACAAAGAATATCCTAACACACACTATACAAATCCAACTCAGCGTGTTGGTCTAGTACAAATTGAACCTCGTCATCATTTCATTGAAAATTTACTTATTTTCGCCATGAAAAATGCTTGTTCTGGACAAAAATCTAGACAAATTAAGTAAATAAAATCTAACCGACATTTGATAAACCGGACCGTTTTCCAACTAACAGCAGGAATCAAATTCCACTTTTCAGAATTTATTTTCATATTCGATCTCGTTTTGGAGTTTTATTGTTCTGAACAAAAATCGAGACAAAACACGGAAATAAAACCTTACTAGGTGACATTAGATTTTTTTTTATGAAAGACGGCAGTATTGAGGACATTCAAATTCAACTATTTGAATATTTAATTTATGAAAACACTGATTTTGGGAGGAAAGAATGATGGACGGGGCAGACTAATTTGGTGATGCCAGGAAAGGGACCGTTTTCTAGTGCAAGTAGGAATAAAATTGAGCTTTTCAGAATTTATTTTCTGTAAGTGAAAATAATTTTATCTTTCTTACAGTGGGCTACAGCACTTTAGTTAATTATACACAAAGCCATAAAAATGTTAGTGTAATCATTACACAGGTATACTATCAGTATTGGGACAATTCTCGGGCGTAAGTAGCGGGATTCAAATTCAATTATTTGAATATTCATTATTTGAAAACATTTCGGGTGGGAAGACTGATGGCACAGTGACTGATGGACAGGTTAGGGACCGTTTTCTAGTGCAAGTATGAATTAAATTAAACTTTACAGAATTTATTTTCATATTCGATCTCGTTTTTGGATTAAATTGTTCTGGACAAAAATCGAGACAAAATATGGAAATAAAATCTTACTAACTGACATTTGATTTTTTTACGAAAGGTGGCAGTATTGGGACAGTTCTCCCGCGTAAGTAGCAGTCAAATTCAACTATTGAAAATTCATTATTTGGAAACATTTCATGACAACAGGAACAATGAAAACAATTTAACAATTAACTTATAGAAGAAATAGTTTTGTTAGTGAAAGTATTTGTTAATAAAAGTAATACAGCAATAATAGTTAAGTTTAATTAAAAAATAAATGAAAACAACTTTGCAGAAAATATATAAAAGTAACTTATGGACAGTAAAACAAAATAAATAACAGAAAACAAACGATTTTATATATACCTTTTCTTGAAATGTCTGTAAGATAAACAACAAATACAGCTAAGCTATGTATCTGTGTGCTACCATGTTTTGTACTTGTCATGCAGTACACATTCATCTCATCATTTAATTCATGAAAACCGGCAAATACACAAGGATTGATGGATTATTGTGTATTGAATAGAATACTCTAAAATTATTATCATCCAGAATGGTACAAATAAATATTGTTCTTATATTTATCAGGGAATTATATAAACATGTTTTTTAAATAATTTCCTGTAATTAACTGACAAAATAGTGTTTACATTTAAACTGCATATTCCTGTTGGATCGGACAAGGGCGCGTTACGGCGTTTACATAGGGATATATCATACACAAAAATATTTATTGTTCACTAATGTTCCTCCTTTACAATAATCAGAACTTTTAAAGCACAATAACTTTGACTATGTGCATACGCAATCATGTGCTATAAAACAAGACATAAATAGTTTAATAGAGACCGATAGTTTAATATACTTAATTCTCTTTTTAGTAAATAGTCTCAGCATAGGTCATACAAGGTTAATGTATTTCTCACATGATAATAAAAAAAAAAGTAATAGTGAAGTGACAACAGTATTCTGCACGTGTATCACACTTTGCTAACATTTTAATACATCTAAAGTCACATTTCTTAATAAACATGCATTAAGTTAAAATACGACCTGAAAATCAAATACCTTGTCCTCAAATACGCAACAATTAATGGATTATTGTGTATTGAATACACTAAATTTATTAAGGGCCAGACTAGTGTAATATACATAATAATAAAAATAAATAAATAAATACATTTAGATACACGATAATATAATACTATAGATCATCATATGCAATGAGCTAGTGACGACTACAGCATTACATAATCTCACTACTCAGCGGGTGGCTTATATGACCGTGGGATTTAACTGGTAAAATGCAAAAATAACAGGAGAATGCTAATTTAACAGGAGAATGATAATTTAACAAGAGAATAAGAATTTAAATCGACAATGCAAAAATAACATCACAAAGACGAATTTAAAAGGAAAAACGCAAATATAAAAAGATTTAGCTAATATAAAAAAATGTGCAAATTTAACAGGACAAATTCAAATTTAGCAGGAGAATCCAAATTTAACAGGAGAATGAAAATTAAACAGGAAAATTAAAATTTAAATCGATAATGTAAATATAAAAGGAAAAACGCAAATATAAAAAAAATGTGCAAATTTCATAGAACAAATGCAAATTTAGCAGGAGAATCCAAATTTAACAGGAGAATGAAAATTTAACAGGAAAATTAAAATTTAAATCGATAATGTAAATATAAAAGGAAAAACGCAAATATAAAAAAAAATGTGCAAATTTCATAGAACAAATGCAAATTTAGCAGGAGAATCCAAATTTAACAGGAGAATGAAAATTTAACAGGAAAATGAAAATCTAAATCGACAATGTAAATATAAAAGGAAAAATCCAAATATAACAAGACAATGACAAATATAAATAGGAATTGTCTAATTTAACTGGTAAACGTCAATATAACTGGTAATGTTTAATTATTAGCATTTTACCAGTTATATTTGCAAAAAAACGAGCATATTTGCAATTACTATTTCCCAGTGGTAGGAGTCAGGGGGAGAGGGTCGAAAAGGGGACATATTCCCCACTTTCGAAAGTTGGTGTGGGGTTGACCCCACCATTTTCGCAAATATTTTGAAAAGGCTGAATTTTTAGCATGGGGGCCAACATTTTCCAATAAACAAAAGGTAAAAAGGTGTGGTTAAAACCACATGATGCCTTTCATTTATAATTTGTCATTGTCTGCGTTGAAAGAACTTTTTTTCTCTCACAGAATGATATTATCAAAATAGATGCTGTATCATTTGATCGCTGTCTTTAATTTGACAGAGGTGAAATTTTCCGTTTGCCAAATTCAGTTGTCCTTTATAATTTACATTATGGGGATATTTCCATTGGAATTCTTTGTCCTTATTTAGTATCTTTGATTTTCTTTAATTTTGCCCAATCAATATTCCCCCGTACTGTTCTTCCCATTTTGTCTGACATTTTTGTTTATAATTTTGCTGAAAGATTTTGTATATTATTTTTCTTAAAGATTCTTTTTATTTTTCAATTGATCACTGGATTTTGTAATTTTTTATTTAAAAATAGTATGTTATCGTTGATATCAAAGGTAAATCTACGTTCGGATACTATTTCTGTTTTACCCTTTAATACTTATATGTACTTTTCGGAAATCGCTTTTTCACTTCAGAAAACTCTAAAATACAATTTCTACTGTCTATTAATATACCATTGTAAATGTATATATCATTAAACTGTTAAAATTAAATCATTTGAATCCCAAATATCGTTTATAATTCGTAGATTACTTTGCAGAAACGAGGTAAGCATTACTGGCTTGTGTTGAAAGTTATTGAAGAGTTACAAAATATTCTTGTTCTTTTAGAATAGAAACAATGTCATTATTACAGAATTGAATAAGTTCCAGTAATTGTGACCATGATTGGATACATATTTTGCATAAAGGAGTGGGTATGATAAGGGCCGATTTTGGCCCAATCTCAGAAACTGTTTATATAGATATAATATTAAGCACAATCATTAAAAGGTAAGAACAATAATTTTTTGGATGTATAGTCTTTTCGACAAAATGTTATATTATGTGCATGTACACCCTACAAATGATATTCCAATGCTCTATGGTAGCATATAGTATTCTTGCGTAGTTATGTCACCATAGCAACGGTTTTGTAAACATTAAATTAATCTATATTATTGCAATTAAAGGTTGAATTTTGACATCTACGATATTTTGACTTGATATTTGACTAAGCAGTACATTTTTTTTCAAGCTATACCCACTACAAATATCATTTCATTTTCCAAAAATACATTTTGGTATTTTTATTCATAGCCCGTCCATAGCAACAGGTTTCCCTATGCACATTATTTTCCTGTAGATCTCATGGACCTTTCATTTAATCAAGAAAACATTTCTACAACAGCACCTTAGCAGAGACATCTTATCATTTACTAACCAGTATATACAATGTATTATAAGAATTCCTTAAACCTTGCAATGTCCATAGTAACCAAATATTATCCCTAGCAATCACAAAAACTCGTCAATGCTGAGCTTTGTAATTTTTTTTTCTTTTTATAACCGAATGTTGATCTTTTTATTTTTTAAATCAAGAAAGGAAAATATTCCCAGTAAATAGAATGTCAAGGGCACCAAGTCAACTGCACAGCATGGTAAAGCAGTGCTACAGCCGTAGGAGAGGATATAATCCATGTTGAATAATACAATATTTAAAATGAATCCATGGAAACGGATGCCCTTCTAACTGAAAAACCCCTCACCCAATTAACCCCAAAATGACAAATTAACATAGAACTTGAGATGTCAAATCTTCTTAATTTTGTTTTACCTGCATACCTTAAAAAACTAGAATACAATAATAATAAAACTAAAGAAAGTTGATCTGGTGATCACAGAGCCCGGATTCCAAATTTTCATCCAGAAACCCTTAAAGCCCTATCTTTTAAGAGAAAATGGGCTATAATTCATGAACGGTAAATGTCAATTTCACCATACAGTAATTGAAATTAATCTGTATTTTATGGTACATTGCATTGTGTTAAAGTTTGAAAAGATTTGGTTAAGTAGTACCTTAAATATCATCCGGAAACCTAGAGAGTCCCTATTTTCTAAGAGAAAAAGGGCCATAACTTATGCACGGGAAATGTAAAATACACCATAATCAAATTTAACCTGTATCATATGGCATACAGCATTGTGTTAAAGTTTGAAAAGATTTGGTTAAGTAGTACCTTAAATATCATTCGGATTCCTAGAAAGTCCCTATTTTCTAAGAGAAAAGGGCCATAACTTATGCACGGAAAATGTAAAATACACCATAATCATACTTAACCTGTATCTTATGGTATACAGCATTGTGTTAACGTTTGAAAAGATTTGGTTCAGCGGTACTTAAAATATCATTCGGAAACCTAAAAAGTCCCTATTTTCTAAGATAAAAAGAGCCATAACTCAAGAACGGTAAATGTAAATACACAGTAATCGAACTTAACCTGTATTTAATGGTCCACAGCACTCTGTTAAAGCTTCAAAAGATTTGGTTGAGCCAAAATTTGAATATCATTCGGAAACCTAAAAAGTTCCTATTTTCTAAGAGAAAAAGGGCCATAACTCATGAACTGTAAATGTGAAATACACCGTAATCAAACTTGACCTGTATTTTATGGTACACAGCAATGTGTGAAAGTTTGAAAAGATATGGTTGAGCAGTACTTGAATTATCCGGAAACCAAAAGTTTGACGGACGAACAGACGAACGAACGAACATACATGATGATCCCTATGTACCCCCGACTCTCATCGAGCGGGCGTATAATAAATCATGAAAACCTCTGAAATCACTGTATGGCTAGAGGTTCAGATATTGTTTTTCTTTAAATTAATAATACCCGATATACAATATCTTATAGTGGGGGAAAACAGACAACACAATGGCCAAAAGATATGTACTATCGGGGAATCATAATGCCCGCATATGATTACTAAGCTATGTCTAGTAGCTGATGTCTAGTCTTAAAGACACAGCATTTTATTGGAACTATCAGTTAACAGTGCCCTAACCATTAGTAAATACTGTTGTACTTTTTATCCAAATTCATTGCTTAATCATACCTATCTAGTAAATGAAAATTGAACCTATT